>UYYF01004324.1:0-12554 GCA_900618365.1 Thelazia callipaeda | reverse complement strand
TTTTTTTTTTTTTTTTTTTTTTGAATTAACGAGCAAATCATTTATATTTACACGTAATTAATTTGATTTGAAAAATGCGGAAATTTAAACATAAATGTGACCCTGTGCAGAAGATTACAAGGACATTGTGACCTAAGGTCATTTCCCTTTTATTTTTTGCCTCTTGAGTGAATTATGACTTGAATGGATATAATAAAGGGATTGGTTAACTAGTTGATCGATTGGTCAGACAAATAAATAATATCCGAGCAGAAAAATACTTCATCTATGCGCTACGTAAAAAGAAATATTAAAAAATTTATTATATTTACTTATTTTTATCTCAGACATAAATTACGCAACGAAATATTTATTTGCAAAGACATCGTTTGCAATCATTTTTTATTGCTGCGATCAAATGTAATCGTAATTTTAGGCAACGCAACGACCTGACCTTTATTGAAGCGGAATAACCTCCACTCGCGATTTTTCGGTTTATCTATTGCAACGAACTTACTTTTCATTCATACTAATAATATTACTATTGTCGTTACCATTATTATTGGTTGTTATCATTATGAATATTATTATTATGATTATTACTATTATGATTTATATTGTTATTGTTAATCATTGTATATAATGCAGGTGCGTTATTTTTCACTTTATGAGTGAAAAATAAAAATTTTTTCTTCTTTAGATCTATTCACTTTTATATTATGACTGGAATTTTTTGCAGTTATAGCAAAATTGTACAGTAATAATACAAATGAAGTTTTTTGATTTTAAAAAAATTTTTCTTGTACAAGTTTTTCTTCAATTTAATAATAGTTTCTTGTACGCTTATTTCACGTACGAGCAGAAGTAATCGCAGTTGTTAGAGTTACTGTAGATAATATACATATATATATATAAATATTATAATCTCGCACATGAAAGAAAAAAGGTGTAAAATTATTTAGACATGATTTTTTTTTTAAATTGTTAAATTTGATTTGATTTTAGTCAGATATGAATTAAGAATATTCCTATCGTTGATTTTCACTTACGTTTAATAATTTCGCCTTCACGGAACTATTTCATATTTATTCAGCTTCATTTAACACTGTGCTTTTTTTATTTCTATTGTATTGAAACATTTTGAATGTTATGTTTTATGTGAATATATTTTACAACTTTTTCAAGGTAATCAACCGTCAATGACCTTCGTTCTCTTTTTGTAATTTGTATAAGTATTTTGGTAATTTTTTACGCCATTTTACATACTTAAAGCAAACTTAAATAAATTTATTTCTTTATATTTTCAAAATAGCCTGAATTAAGTAAATTAAGTATTTTGTATTTATAAAAAATATTTTGTAAAGATACAAAATACCTAATTTACTTAATTTTTGGATATAATTAATTATGCTTAATTAATTATGTTTAAATTTGCTTTTCATTGGCATAAAAATTTCTGTAAACTAATTTTGGATGTTGAATCTTATTTCAAGAAATGGATAAAAAATTTGATTTATATAATAATTTTTGGTTTGATTTTTATCCGTATATTTGTATAAATTATTGAAAACTCATTAAATTTATTTATATTACAAAATTTAGCTTTTACAAATATAATTCCTAAAGAAAATTACTAAAAAATGGCTGAAAAATTTTTAGTTTCTAATAAAATCGTTTACAAAAGAATTAAAAAAGTATTTTAAATTTGATTATTAAGCAAAAGTTTTATTTTTAATCAATTAATTTCTATTAAATTAATTAGATAAAAAATGTGGGCAATATTTCTAAATTTAAAACAAATACTTTTTTTTGCTTAAAGTTAATAATACTTAAAGAATGAATATAATAATGCAAATAAGAAGTACTGATTAATTTGTAGAAATATTACAAAAATTCTAAAATTTGAGATATCCAAATTTAAATAAAAATTTATTATCACTCACAAGTGATATGACAAAGGTTATTATTATTGCTCAATACTTGAGCACATATTTATCCATTTTGAGAATTAATAAGTGATTAAAGACTTACGCTTAAGTAATTCCAGGCCACTGCGTGACTAATCTTCGTTTAAAAGATATTTAAACAAAGTAATAAATAAAGAAAATATGCACAAATACTGCAGAAATCTTTCACCCAAAAAGTCTAAAAATAATTGACGTAGACGTTAGCGGATGAGAATACCACAAAATATACTTACTTTTCAATTTTTTTCCTTTTTTTTGGAATATTTGTCTAAATGATGTTTTGCCTCATTAAGCGGCAGTATGCTAATTTTGATTTGGTTCCTTTCATAAAATTGAATTACGAGTTATAACGAGCTTGTCTAATCTTTCTTTTTGCATGTAACATTTTTTATTTGTAAACTTTCACTTTATACGTTTAATTTAATTTTATTATGCTAATATGCGTGTAATTATCAAACGTAAATTTGATTACTGCAAAGAGAAATCAGTAAAGGATAGATCAAGAATGAACATTGATAATAGTGATTTTGTATAGAATAATGAATGAATTTAATTTTTTTTTAGTATTTAATTATTTAAATTCTTTCATTTATTATTACTTAAATAAATTGACTGAACAATACTTATTACTTAATATTATTTATTCCAACTCGAAGTGATCAAAATATAGCAATTCTTTTTAATTATCCAATTTAATCTAATTACATTTTCTGTCAAAAAATTAAAATTCGATGCTAAAAACCTTTTTATTAGTTTTTATACTTTTCCAAAAAATATTCAAAAACTGTTTTCATATACTTTATACTGATTAATTAATCTAATTATGTTTATTATTTCATGCAGTGAAGATTCGTGACATGAGCTGCAGTCCTCTTTAGTGATTATAATTGTCGTCTCTTTTTGTTTCCATAAATTGTAAGTAATTAAATCATTAACTGCAAAAAATGATTTTAATCATTCTTACTTATACTTAATTCAGTCTATTTTGATTTTTCTTAATCTTTCATTCATAATAGTAAATAGTTATAAAATAGCTATTATAAGAGCTTATCATCTATATCATTATCACAATCAATCATGTTCAATTTTTTGTTGTTCAGATTTACATTATCATTATTTGACTGCATAATGCTATTTTCTTTAAATTGTTTCATCGTTTATAGATAGTTAATATCTTTAAAACCTTTAAAATGACAATTATTGTGATCTTAATCGTAATTTTACGACGATAATAAATACCTGACTAGACAAGAAGAAAGAAATTAGACTGAAATGAAGAACAAATATTGTCTCAAATTACAGTGACAAATGTTTCTGACAAGTTAAGTAAGAGTTTAACTTCATCTGAGGTTATCTCAAGAATATTTTGGAATAAAAGATTCAGTCTTTTTAATTTATCACTTTGTTAACTTTTTTTTCTCATAAAATACTTAAAAACTTATTACTTCTCCAAAAGAATTTATGCAGAAAGCTAGTGTGATTAGTTATTTCAAATAAGAAAGTGAAAAATGAATAAAGTTATTGTCACAAATTTAATTACAGTACTTTTATACTTTTGTACAAAATTTTGGAAAAAAGTATAATTTAAATTTAAAAATTTTCAGCGTAATACAAATAATTAAAACGCAAAAAGGCAAAAACTTATAAAGTGAACAAATAATTTTGTATTTCATTTTTGTCAGGTCATGTTCAAGTGATTCCAAAATGATGTCGGTAAATACTATAACTCTTTATTTTGATCAAATGGATAATTAGGGATTAAAAATATTTGCATTAGATCATCTGTACGCATCATTGCTGATCAAATCATAAATATTGATCATAAGTATCGATTATTGCTGATCATGTATTAAGTATTTATGTATGTAAAATCGCGAAAACTCTTTGATCAACTCAGAAATCAGATAATAACTTATGCTAACACTTGAATTCACCTGCTATCAATTTTAACTTTACTTTCAGTAAAATATAACTTTCATTGTTTCAAAATTGCTTTATTTCTGAATGATGAATATGCAAATATTAGTATAAGATTTGATATAGCCGAATAATTAATGAGTTAATGATATATGATATGCTTTAAATAATTCTGTTATGAATTTCTAATTTTTTTGCGAGTTCATTTAGTTTCATTTTTTCACGTTATATTGAATAATAATTATTGACTTATTCGAAATTAAAATACTAATTGCTTGCTTCTAATCTGTTATTAAAAATTTGAATAAAATATTTAATGTATTTCAAAAATCATCAAATTATTTTTCATCATTTGAAATAATTTTTTAAATTGCATTTGTTACATTGAAAATTTATTTATTTAATAACTCTTTTTGCTCCAAACTTTTACAGCATTATTTTTTCGAATACAAAAAAAATTACATATATTTTTAAAATTAAAAAAAAAATCATTTTACGCTAAAAAATTAATTTCTGATATAAAATACAAGCATCATATTATGCAATCATTGATAGTTTGTTGCTATATTTTTAGCTTATTTGATAAGCTAATTAAGCAAATAAATACAAAGTCTCAACGAGTTAAAAAATCAAAACAAAAAAATATGTTTTTTTCAAAATATTATTTTGGTAATTTTTATTTCCTTTAAAAGATTTTATTTTTTGTTTATTTTCTATAAAATTAATTAAAGATATCAAATTATAAGCTTAAGGCAAGGAACCATATGGCATAGCATTTAAATTATCACATCTCATTTTCAACTAATTACTTTGCTTGCTTCCTTACTTACTTACTTACATACTTACTTACTTATTTGATGGTTTAGCTTTGTCTCATCTTACCTTCTGTACGCTTATTCAGTCTATTTCCATTTGTCTAGCTAAGGCAAGCAATTATATTAAGCCAAATTGGGCCTAAAATGAAAGGCTTGGAACGGAAAACAATTGGATGTCAATGAAAGTAGTAACAAGGCAAAAGTAACCAAAACTAGCCAAAATTGTCTGTACATCTTCTAGGCATTACTTAATTCGATTCTGTGCATAGCCTAGAAGTTACTTCTCCTAGCAAATTGACTAAGCTTAGCCTTTTTCTACTACCTTCTAACTCTATAAACATTTCTTTCAAAGAAACTGATAGTTATCTGATTTACTTTGGTTCCAAAAGTAAGTCATTACTTTACAATAAAATAAATAATGCAAAAGGAAATTTTATTTGGCTACTTGTTACTTTTCTTCATTTATTTTTGCATGTTTTTATTATGCAAATTTTTATTATGCATTCTTTCATAAAGAGAAGTTAGCAAACTATTATCTTATTTGTGTACTCTTTGAATTGTTTATTTTAAGCCAAAAATTTGCATAAAAGAAATAAATAATATTCACTTATTCTTGACTAGGCTATTTGTTACAAGCCAAGTCACTGCATAAATTGAATTTATCCTTTGTGAAGCAAATTTTTTAAGAAAAATATCTATTTGACTCCAACTTTTTTCATTTCTGATATTCCCAAGCGTTTTCTCTTTTTAGCTAACAAAATTTTTAGCTAATAAATAATTTTGTTACATTTTTGCTATTTTGTTTTTTTAATAATAAATAAAATTGATGTAATTTGCATATTTGCGGGAGAAGTTTTTATGCAAATAATTTTTATATATTTATTTAATTTTTACTTTTATTTTGGTGTATTATGATTAAAGCAACGGATTAATATAGCAATATAAGTATATATATTGTAATTTATGTTCAAATTTGTTATTGAAATAATGGAAAATACGAATAGTACTTGAAAATTTTTGCAAATATTTCTAAAGAAAAAAGTTTTGGTAAGTTAGCGTCAATTCAAACATATGCAAATTTATTGTTTTGCTTCAACTTTGTACTCTTTTTGCTGAAATATAATATATTCATATATTTTCTCCAGTAATTAAAGTACGATATATAATTTTTACATAAATATAAAAGAGTAATAAAATTCGTTATTTTTTGCAAGCTGATTTTATACTTAAAGTATTAACTGATAAAAAGATTTATTAGATTGTTATTGTTATCAGTTTAGATGATGCAGTTTTAAATGCATACAATTTGCGCCTTCTTCAAGCCACCAATTCTATTGATCTGACTTAATATAATTATACTTATCAATTACTATTATTATTTATTCACTTATATTGTTCACTAAAAATGATAAAAGCATAATTTTACCAACAAAATATTTGAATTTACTCCTGTTTAAAAATTATTCATTATGCTGATATTATATGATCACTGATCAGTAATCATTTTCCTAATGATTAATGCTGTAATTATTGTTATATGACTATACAATAATCATAAATACAACAGTAATGACAATAAACGTGACTGTAAATTTTCTCTTTAAATTATATAAAATTGTCAATTTTTTTAATTAAGACTTAATTTTCAAGAGAATGTCTTCTGCATATTATTTGATTTTTATTACTATTATCATGCAGTGGTGATACTTATTTAATACTTATTACTTATTCAGTAATACAGTACTTATTAATCTAATACTTAATTTTTTAATATTAAAATTTGCGATTGCAAAATGAAGCATTTCTTGAAAGCATTAATTATTTGGTGTAATAATGTATTTCATTAATTTATCGCACACGTGTTTTATAATATGCATTAATTAAAGAAATTACTTCTAAATAAAAATAAATAAACAGATATATATATATATATATAATATTTAATATAAATACATGCATAAATGTTAATTTCAGTGCTGATTGATGCTATTTTACTGCTCTATTTGCAGTAGTAAATATTTTGCTAGCTATGTATTTCTATTCTATACCCATTAATCAGTCAATTTTATTAAATTTCTATTATTTATTTAGTTATTTTTGCAATTGTCAGTTTGTTAGGCAGAAAAACAAAGCATAATATTTAAAATTAAAGTAGATTAATGCAATGAATAAATAAGATAGACAGAAAGAATAATTACAAAACCAAAATAGCACTGATTTATTTTATTTATTGCATACTTTTATGCTAAATAGCAGAACGATTTATTTTATTTTTTCTCGCAAGTAATAATCTATTCAAATTTTATCAAGAAATTTTACTTAATCTCAACAAAAATACTTTTATTGTAATATTATAATTATTCTTATTTAATCTAATTATTAATTTTCATTAACAATTAGATTAAATTCATGTATATATATATAATGATAATATTAATTACATTATATATGTGATTAATAATATTAATTAAAATGATAATATTAATTGAATGATAATATTAATCAAACAGTGTAAACTGTTTTTGATATTGTATTTATTAGATTTAATAAAAAGATTACTTCTCAAATGGCGTTTGAGCTGAAGAATATGTACAAATTAATGCCATTATATAGTATATCTGATATGATAGATTGTAATAAAATGATAACAGTGACAATGTGATATGACTGTTAGTAAATACAATAAAATCATTTCTGATTATCGTTAATTTTCTTGGCTATGATTGAAAAGTATGGAAATATAAGGCGCAAATGCAATACAAGTTTTAAACATTTTTTCTCTTTGTATATCAATTAATTGTCGAGTAGTTTTATCTTTATCTTTTATTTACTGATAGAGTGTGATAATATTTTCAATTTAGTGATAAAATATATTTGCATTACTGAGATTTATTGTACTTTGTTTGATTTGAATCTACAAAAAAGCACATTATTTTTTGAGCTATTATCATTTATCATTACTTAACAATCAGATTTAGTGCTATTGTGATTAGCTTTTTATAAAAATAAATATAAATAAAAATAAAGTGCTATTAAATACTTTCATTATCAAAGTTAATTTCATTTCTATTTTTTATATGCTTAATAACTAGTGGATATTATTATGGATACTCATCGTTATGAATAATGAACTGTGTGTTGTTTCACTTTGCGCACATATTCTAATGCAATAAAGATAGATATATATAAATGTAAGTTACTGCATTTCAAGAAGAAAAGTTGGTGAACGAAATATCATCTCAAAAAGTAATAAAAATTGTGATAAGCTGTCCTATGACCTTTGCACTGATCACTGAAGAATAACTTTTTTTCAAATTACTACACTAATCTAACTGCTTGTCAGTTTATTAATTCTTCATTTGTTACCTGCAGTACTCGATTTGTTTAATTTTAATTTGTAGATTTTTAGAGGAAATTCATTGATAATTGTTGTGAGAATGTAAACACTAGAGAGAATTAAAGCAACTGACTGTTGAACTTTAACCTTCAGGGTTTGAACTAAATAATTAATTGATTGATCTGCATAAAATAGTTTGTAGGAGAACAAAGGTGCCGTAGAGAAATAAAAGAAGCAAATGCTAAGTGATTTTGTAAAGTGAAGAAAGACAGTTGAACACGTGGACTGAAAAGGCGGTTTAATTTTTTGAAGCAGAAGAAAAGAAGTTCCGCTAAGAGGTTGAGGATCAGAGTTGAAAGGAGAGGGGTCAGAGGTAATAGGGAAGGAAAATTAGAGGCAGCAGAGATGAGATGACTCCGAACGATAACAGTTTGTTGGCTCCGGTTTCCCTCAATGGGCGGGTAGGTTCGTTCTCTCGATGGGCGGGAGGTCAATTGCAGTAAAATGAGCAAACTCTTTGTAGTAGTGAATGTCCCTTATTAAGATAGCTGCTGCAGTTTCGTTATCACTCATTTTACTATATTATCACTCTCTTATCATACTTTTTTACCATCTTGTGCAACTTTTAATCTCATCCTGACCTTTCACCTTATGAAAAAAACTTTTCATGCTAATATTTGGTCTTACAAGTTTTGATCTCTATTGATGCATCACTTCATCAAATCTCTTTTTAACCTTTTTCAGAACTTACTTTTTAATAATGAAAAAAAAAAGCAAAAAAATAAAAATTTAATATTTATCAAATTTAGTATTTTTTATGTATAATTACGTATACATTTGTAGCTAACTTAGCTATTTGCAAAATTTAACATTCAAAAATATATTTGTTCTGACAATTTTTAAAACTTTTTGTTCAAAAAAATGCAAAAATTTTCAAGAATTGCAAAAAATTTTTAAAATAACTAATAAAAATATTCGAAGCTTTTGTTAAAAGATAAGCTAATATATGCATATATTAGTTTAACTTTTCTTCAAAACAGTTTGCATTTTTTGGTGATATTTTTTCATTTCTAAACTGACTACATTGCTACTGCGATGAATTATACAATAATTGCATTCATAACAAAATTATTATTATTATTATTATTATTATTATTAATTATCATTATCATTACCATTGTTGTCATAATGATAATGATAATAAATATTATCTTTTATTTTATTCTGTCCTCAATTTAGTATCATTGAAGTGAAAGTTTTGTTTAATCGCTTAATTAATTAATGGAAATGAATATTCAAATTCATAACATCTTCTGTTTCAATGCTTTATCTGAAGAAAAAGTAATCCAGAATGATTATTGTTTTGTATTACTTGACTAGTTCATAAAAAATTCATTTTGTCTTAATTTTACTGATTTTCATTATCTTTTTAGTACTTCAGAATCATCCAGCATCAATTTATGTTACACTTGAATCTATCATATATTCTTTTCTATTTAAGCTAGCAACGTTTTCAACTATTTCTTCTTACTTTACTACTACACTACTACTACCACTACTACTACTACACTACCACTACTACTACTACTACACTACTACCACTAATGCTACTACTAAACTCCCTTAAGATTTGAATTGAATTCTTTTGCTTATATTAGTAAAAGAATTTTAGCTTAGTATACCATTTTTAAGCTATATCCCTTGCAAACTTATCAAATTAGACGTTTATTCATCAAAATTTGAATATTCTACCAATTCTATGAAATTATTTATTTGCTTGAAAATTTTCTTGAAAGCTTTGCCCATCTAATTTCCGTTTTATTTCCGCTCTTTTGATTGTATATTCATTTACAATCTTTTATTTCAATTTAATTCAAATATACTCTTACTCACTCACTCATTAATTAACTAATTCATTAAATAATTCTTATATTATTTCTTGTTAATATATAAATACTAAAATTTATCATATAATAATCTCTTTTAAAGTTTCTTAAATCAAAGCAATATTAATTTACATATCAAAATTGTTGTTATTTAATGATCTTACAACTTTGTTTACGCATTACTTTGCAATAACATTTGTTCACTTTACTTGTTTACTTATTTACATTTGTGCATAATTAAGTTAAATTTTAAATTTACAAGCTCTTTTTTATTTTTTATTTGAATAATAAAGATGTTGCTAATTTATTTGGCAAAATTTTAAAAAAAAGATTAATTTTTGATGATTAACAAATGCAATGTTTGCTTTACAATTTTTGATTTTTGAATAAAAACAGCCGCATACTTTATATTCCATCGAAATTTGATTCTTCTTTAAGTTATAAATTTGATCCTTTAAGTTATAAATTTGATTCCTTAAGTTATAAATTTGATTTTTTAAGTTATAAATTTGATTTCTTAAGTTATAAAAATTAATCGTCCTTTAGAAATAATGCAGTTAAATCAAAAATAATGTAAGATAATTTTTAAATATAAATACATTATTTAAATTAATAGTTTTATCGCTCATTGAATTTTCGTTTAGGCAATTAGTACAGGCAGTCAAACTGAAACATTTACTTACTTTTAAAATTTGAAATTCAATATTTTTTGAAGATTTTAAGTTCATAGTATTTTTTCATTATTTTCTAGAAAATAAGATTCTAATTTTTCACAAACATGTAGAATTTGAAGCGCTAAAAGATTCATTGCATATTTTTGAAAATCAAATTCTTCATTCATTTCTAATAACCAAAAAAAAGTGCCAAAAATGTGACTATCAAAAGTTATGATGTAAAATCTGTAAAGATTTATTAAAATTTTTATTGTTTTACAAAATATAACTGTAATTTTGATTTTTCACTTTTTTAAAAAGAAAATATTTTTTTGTATTTTTTTTGCAGTATACAATCACTGATTACTTTTAAACTTGGCAATGCCATATGAAAGGCCTCGTAGTTTATCAACGCCTTATCAGCGGTCGTCTACGCCAAAATTTACTTACTTAAGTAAATTTTGCGATGAGCAAATTAATAATCGAAAGCAGCTAGAAGAACTTTCAATTCCACCATCACTACAGCGCTTCATAACTGCTCCAAACTCTCGACCGCCTTCTAGTCCTCAAGTTTGTCTCATTTTTAATTATTATTTTTTCTATTTCATTTTTGTATAAAAAATTATTGCATTGTATAAAATTATTCATAAATTTACTGTAATTTTTATTTGTCAAGAAGTAAAGGTATTTAATATGATGTACATATTTACCTATCTGTCAGTTATCATATGCAAATATCGGTACTTTTCAAAAATATTTGCATATGGTATCAGCACATTTATCGTCAGAAAATGCAACAAATCCAAACTAAGCTTGTATTATTTGTTAGTACTTAAGTAAACAAATGAATAAATAAATACCTTATGGTGCAAAGGTTTGATGAGGACAAAATTGTGAAAATATAATTACGGTAGAGTAGAATGAGTGAATAATCAAAAGAGTAACATATTATACATAATGATTATTATAATATTTCGGTATTAATATAAATTTCTGGTGCCTCTTTTGTGGTGCTATTTGTACAAACAAAGCTTGCTTCAGTATATGATATCAGATTGCAAATTTCAGCAGTTATTATTCAAAAATGTTATTGTACTAAACAGATAATGTGATTTGAATGCAGTCAGTTAAAACTTACTTTATCAAATATTTTTTTAATAATTTCTAATTTTGTTCTTCAGCTAGAAGTAAGTGTATGTGCATAAGCTAAAATGTTAATTAATAAACAAGTATATAAGTATATATGCAAATTTTAAGAGGCAACGATTTAAAGTTAGAGTTACATACTTCAAGTAAGTGAGTTTAGATGAAAATATTATATTAATTATGATTTTTCGAATCACACAAACAAAAAAAAACATTTTCTACTCTTTATTTGAACCTGATGTGATCTTATCCAATTTGATCTGATTTGTAGATCATTTATTTTTTTGCAGTTTCTCAGAGCCATATATCACCATGGTGAAACAGATTGTACTATTTTTCTGTGATCTATACAATACAACTAACGATGAACCATTTATATTTTCTTCTAGAATTAACTTTTTTAATAAATAACTCATATCATAATTTAAAGGGATATTATAGTGCTGGACGATTTTTAATTTCATGCAATTGTGTTGAGTTTTTGTTTTTTGATTCATTAATACAAAATTCAAATTACAGTTGACTTTTCTACAATTTGAATGAATTGAATTTCTTATATAATTATTTCCTAATTATTTTTTGAAATATTTCAACAAATTTTAAAAATTTTGCATCTTTAATAAACAAATTAGATTATCACAATGAATACTTACTTACTTACAATTAAATATTAATACAAAATTCAAATTACAGTTGATTTTTCTACAATTTGAATGAATTGAATTTCTTATATAATTATTTCCTAATTATTTTTTGAAATATTTCAACAAATTTTAAAAATTTTGCATCTTTAATAAATTATTGGGAACAAATTAGATTATCACAATGAATACTTACTTACTTACAATTAAATA
>UYYF01004323.1:73964-127706 GCA_900618365.1 Thelazia callipaeda | reverse complement strand
ATCCATAAAATTAGCACTAAAAGTAATTAATTAGTTGAAAATTCCTAGACTATACAATTACTAAAATGTATCGCTATCGCACTACCAAAAAAAAATGTAATAAATATATCTGGGATTTATTCAAATATGTATTTGTTTTTCTGCTTCACTAGGCACTTTTCATAATAGACAGTTATTAGAAACGTGAGCAAAAACAAATTGGTTGCTTTCTTGGCTGCATTATCAAACTGCGCCTATGCACTTGTAAACTCAATATTGGTACATTAAGGTTTTCATTGATGCAAGAGAGCGGTATTTCTACTTTGCTTTCATTTTGCCAGTTCTTGCACTTTTTGAGCTGTTCACGGGTGTACACAGTTATGGACTGCATCGATTTGTAGTTAATTTAAGCTCAATGCTTGGAACACCAGAGAGTAATTTGTGGAGGTTATTTTAGTTGCATATATTCATTTTGAATATTATATGCACTATGCATTGCAAAAATAAAATAAAATAGAAAATTAAATTGTTTTATTCTGCCCAATCATTTGCAGGTATTTGGGATATCCATCCGGTTGTTACTGGACAGCTTGTTTGTATGCTCTCACACCGGCCGTATGCATGGTTTATTTCTGTTTCATCTTCTATAATTCAAAATATCTCACTTCTATCACTCAAAAATCAGTTAACAATCACTATAGTTTTTGTACACAGGTTTTTAACATCATAAATCGATAATATTTTATTGATCACCATAATTTAATTGACAAAATTAAAATTTCAGATATTGTTCATTCTTTTTATGGCTGCAATTATCAACAGATTATACAAGTAAGCAGCAAATGGAACACTGTTCCAATTTTTTTAAATTTCGAATTCCAAAACATCCACTTAAGAAAACAGTTTTCCTAAGAACTAGAATGAAGTAAATATGAATGAATAAATAAATATAAATAATAATAAACAAGAAAATGATAAAAAATTAAATATTTATAATGAGATCAAGAAGAGTTTATACTTCTTAGTTTATATAATTACAGATTTTTTTGCCTTCACAGATGAAATGATTGTACAAATGCATTACTAAATTTTCAGCGAATTTGTATTTTTGGTTCTCTCAATGACATTTATTCCATCGATTGCTATTGTCGTAATTATGATTATTCAATTTGTAAGAGCACATCGTACCGGTAAAGGAGTGCGGTCATTATTTCTGCCAGACTTACGTTGGGTACCTGAAATAGACGCTGATCGACAAGAAGCGTTATATGATGAACGAGCTGCGCGAGTGATCATTTGAAAGACTTTTGCACAAAAGCATTATTACCTATCAAATGTTTTTATTTATGAAGTAAACTGCAGAAAGTTTTGCTGGCAGTTATCAATTAAGGCATATATCGTTGTTGAGCAAAAAATTACAACAATACATACTTTACTGCAGAACAAATACTCTTTTGCCAATTATAGTAATATAATTTATAAATGCAAAAATGTACCTCAAATCATACAATTACTGTAACGTTTGCGCACATATCAACTACACAAAGGTCATACACAGTTGCAATAATAATTTTGTAAGTAGATATATATTTGGCACAAGCATAAGTATACTTCCGAAATTTCAGTACGCATCAACACAAAGAGTTCGAAAACTATATTGAATTATGTCCGAAAGCATGTTATATGTTGTTTTTCTATAGGTATATTTTAAAATTAGAAAGATTATTTCTGGTTCTTGGTAATTGCAAAAAAAATTGGGGATTAAGCCTAATGCATTGAGAGATATAATGTGCTTGGGATCAAAAAAAAATATTTTGATCGGAATTATTGAAAACTATAGACAGGTAGAAAATTATATCACTGGTAAAATCACACAAATTTCTCATTATAAAGTTGCTTCTGGAGTGCAGTAAAAATTTAAGGTTTCTATTTAAGTTTTAAGTTCTATTACTCAGCTTTACCAAAGAAGGTAAAGCCGTTGCTACTATTTCAAGCATTATTGTACTGTGTCAGCTGAAAATTTCCTTTTCTTAAAAAGTAGTAACAGACACGAAATCGCTGCTTGTACAGTTGAAGCATCAAAAGCTAAAATGAAATAGTGTGAATTACGCAATATTCACAATTATTAGCGCATGTACTACACTACAGTGTTTGTACAAGCTTATATGAAAGATAATTAAATAATGGCGATTGCAGTGTAGAAACTACTCGTCAAAATACGGAAGTTAGAGAATACTATGTGCCAAGTGTACTGCTGATACATGTGAATAGTGTGTGTAAAAAACTTTAATCAAAGGATACATTTCTTTAAAGCATCGAAAAGTTAAAAATTTTTAAAAACTGTTGGATAAATTTTCCATCTCAGACTTACCTAGTTATTTCATGGTTCGTGTAATCTCTCATTCGTTATTCATTTTAAGTGGAAAACGGTTGTGAGAAAAAAAAATTCATAAACTAAAGATGAGTGATTTAGCACAGTCATTCTTATTTATCTTTAAATGCCATCTGCTAAGGAAGAATAGACATAAGCCTTGTTCATGACAGTTTTGTTAGATGAACAATGAACGATCGACTGATGAATCCCGCGCTAGTAATATAGTGAGAAACTCAGATTTATGATTAAATTGGTTTTAAAAAGAAAATTTGTAATAGTTTGCAATGCTTTAATTCATAAGCAAATAATTAAATGACTGAAGGCATAAAAAAATTGTTACAATTATTTCCTTTTGCTCCAAAAGAGATTATGGAGTTGGGAGATCAGTAAGCAGTTCACAATCACTTCAGTTTCATGCATTGTATATCAATTATTACTGTACAGTATGAAGCATTTTAACACGTGTTGAAATTATTTAAAAATTGTAATCTTTTATGTCTGACTGTAACATTTTGTGTCAGCTTTTGAATGAAGTTGGTGTACAGTACTTGACAAATTGGAGGGAATTTATGGTTGCTCTGAAAATCGAGTTTCCTACTCTCCATGACATGCTCTATAAATTTCAAATTGCAGTTCAGCTCTGCCAATCATTATTAATTAGCTCCACTTGAAATCTGTTAGACTTAGAATCGAGGTGGAAATGAGGAGTCGGTCTGTGTGGTTGCAAACATAGTCACTCAGATACAATCGCAATAAGCTGATCATACGTATAGGTGTTCTCTTATGTATGTGGGGTACTGCGCGCTGTGTTCTGCTTGAATGTTTTCCTGTATGTGGGCTTCTCTGTGTGTGCTTCGCTGCGTGTGTGCCTTTCGTGTGTGTGTGCTGATCGCGTTGATATTTTCGATATTTTCTACAGTAACATCATATCGTCTAGGTAAAAGTGAAGCAAGGATACGAGCAGAAACAAAAATAACGAAGAAATAAAGAGTTACTTTCAAAATCAGGCGAAGTCTATCGTCTACGATTACCTTTAACTTGAGTATACACATTTAGAATCAAAATATTTGATTCAGTTACATTTATATAATACGACAGAAAAGATTGCATCATGTTTTATGCTTTCAAATATAGAATAGATCAGTTTTTGTTATTAATCTTGATTATTTGGTCCTGAAAGTTAATTATATTTCAATTATACTTTCTAATTCAAATTCATTCACCGTTTTAACAAAAAGAAGAATAACACAATTGCTAAGTAGAAGGTCAAAGTTACTATAGGTCAGTCAGTGGAAAACTGTTTCAGTACAAGACCACGTCTTCTCCACTTTATCTCATCATAATGAGCACTTTAAAACTTCTTGAATGTGCAAACTGACTATTGCCATTACCGAAAATTTTTATTTCTAACTCTTTTTAAAACCTAATTCAGCATTCATTAAAAACACAATTGAAAATTTTGCGTTTTCTTCGCTTTTATGAGATTTGATTTTACGTGACGCATTTTTAGTTTATGCATTTTTAATTCACTCAGTGGTTTTTGATAATTTCAGAACGATATGCAAATTTCATTTTTTTCAAGTCAATCAATTATTGATTTCTGTTGTAGTGTTTCTTTGCATCCGGCGGGACAGATTTTTACCACTGTTAAGCTGGCAGTCCTTACAATCAATTACTCTTTCCGACTGCCACCAGTGCATCTAATCTAATCTGGTTATAAGTTTCTGATCAACAGCTTTCGTGGGCAGAAATCGACTCAGTTTTGAACTGTACTAATAATCAAAACAATTTTCGCTATTACCACAACATTACAGCTTTGTTTCAATTATTATGATATGAACTTTTGCCTTATATTTCAGGTATAGGTGCAAGATACATTTACTTTTTTTCACAATCCTTACTTGCTTCGTGTTGTTTTCCTAAATCTTACCTTACCAAGTTATAGGCTACTCTTGTAATAAAAGCTCATCAATATGACTGTACACTTAAATATCCAATTGTTTTCTTTTCCGATTTTAATACACATAGAGAAAGTTAAACTTCCTAATAAATCTTGCATAAAGCATGCAAGGATTAAGTCCTATTCTTTCTGGACTAGATGATCAAAGCTTTTCAATTTTCAATAAATAAGTGTGAAATACGTAAAGTTCTAGTAAAGTGATGGCTGAATATTTCACGAGATGTTATACTGATGGCAAAAAAACTGGATGTAAAATCGGGATTGGATGGGATCGCGGCTGGATCATTCCAGTCGAAATTCGAAAAATATGCTTGGTTTCATTTTCCTTCGTTTAAAAGCTTATTTTTGCCTTGTGAATTGTATTCCTTACACGTGACATTAGTTACATCGTTCTGAGCATAAATTCCGTGATTTGCCGAAACTAGGATCAATCTTATTGTAACTAAACAATCAGCAATGATCAAAACAAATAGCGAAAACGAATTGAAAATAATAAATAGCGGTAGTTGTCAACTGCTGCAACAATTTACTAGCTGATCACATTGCTGCTGATAGAAACTTCGTAAAACAAGGCTAGTTAATGATGGAAAATTAAAAATTTTAGTTAGAGCTTGAAAGAAATGATTCAAGTGAGATGTTTCCAGACTGTACTTGACGATAACAAAAATGAAAAAAGTAGATATTGAAAAGAGAAAGTAATGGAAGTATACTTTAGTGAGATAATTTTATTTAGTCATCAATAAAGTCTTGATAAACCACTCATTCTACAAGCATTATTTGTTTAAGTAATATATGTTAAACTACTTAAGTAAGATTTTTAGTGATGTTGAACTTTGTTCCGAGACTTGCCTATATTTTATATTTTGCAGTAAATTGTGGTAATCAGTGCTGCAAAAATTATAAAACTCAAATTTTTTTTGGTTACGTTAGTTTACATATCTATTCAAAGTTATACCACTGGTGTTTTTATTTCAGAGTCGTTGTGATGTCTTGGATTACATAGTCAATCTCAATTTTTCTGGCAGAATTTTGACCTTTGATAAAAGTAACTTTCGTATTTTTTGAAGCAAGACTGCAAAAAATAAAAGTCTTGAGTTTGGAAAAAATTTTGCATAATTCTGATTTATATTTATCGAAATTAGTTAGAAAACTTTACTTTATGAATATTTAAAAGTTTTTGTAAACGCCTTCAAGTTATATGAATTCTAAAACTTGCTTCAAAGACAACAGGTTTTGTTCAGTTTAATTATTTGCTGTATTTGAGTTATGGAATTGAGTAATATAGAAACACAGCCAAGAAGTATGTCTAAAGAATCTCTTGGTTTGTTCCACGTTTTTCCACGAGAGTTGCTCTATTTGATATTCGATTACATAAACGGTTTATTTTTTCAGTATATTTAGCCTTATTTTAACACATGAACTCTTTGATCCATGTTAGTAAGTTAGAAATCTTAACTAATGCCTGTTTACAAAATTTAGCTTGCTCTTTCTTTGTTAAATATGATGCTGAAATCTTCATTGTTCCAGTTGAAGATTTAGCGAATATTGGAATAGCATCTGCAACATTTAGTTTCTTAATAAGGTGCTATCTGCTAAAAAGAAGCACGCATTGGCGATTTTACTATGAAACTAAAAATTTGGGAAGAAGTTTTGTTGAATGTGATCAATTTTATAACTGGGGTTAGTTATGAAAATCTATCATCATATAAGTTCTGACTAAAGTAAAGGTGGGAAATAATTGTATTTTTCAGGGAAGCTTTTAAAGGCAGGTACAATTACATTGAATAAAGAGGCATGTTGTTCCTTAATAGCATTCTTCTTCGACAAGGTATTCAAATGTGATGTATTTGTTGCTATTTATTGAATATTTTTTATTCTGGGATTTTGCTTGCTTAACTTCTTTATTTTTTACAGAACAACAAGATCACTAATTGGTTTGGTTGGGCTCGACTTTTGTTGGCGGTTAGTTCGAAAAACTTCATAAAAATAAATGATTGCCTGCTTTGAATTCATTTTTAAAAGGTGTGGAAGAACTAACTATAAATACCAATGTTTCAGATCGTTGATAAGTGGAAGTTCGAAGAACGCGCAGTGCTTATCAATATTTTATTTAATTTGACCCATTTCCACAAATTACTTGGTCGAATTTTTTCCGAAGTTGCAGGAAAATACGTCGAATTTCATGATATATCGAAATTCATGGTACATTTATTGACTGGAAATGCAAATGTGAACAACAAATATAATATCTCTGATATAATCACATTTTATGAAATTTTTTTTGTTTTATTGTTGTAAAGGTTTTCTCGGAATTTTCCTTTAAGATATTAAATAATCGTGGTGTGCATTTGTTTGCACTAAAGTTAATTCAAAATTCAGTAAATATTGTTCCTCCAATTTAATGAGTGTGTTTCTGCATTTTTGTAAAATCTTATAAGAAGTAACTAACATGTTGGATTTTAGACGCGTACGAATTTATTTACTCAGGTACCAGTGACCCGTAAAGGTTAATTTATTTTCATACCAGCAATGCAGATAAACTTTAATCATAACTTTCTTTTTTGAAACATATTAGTAAGATCTTATGCTCCTAAAAACTGATTTGAAACATTTTTTACTTAAATGAGTAATACTATTGTGAAGCATTATAATTTAATTTAATTTTTTTAATAAATTTTTTCAACATTTTTACGTACAGTTTCAACATTTTCAGCATATGATAATTTGGAAATGCTGTTTGACGGTGATATCTTCTTTGAACCTATCTTTGTACATTCACTGATTAACATAACCTCCCCTTATTCTGTTTCAAAAAGTTCAGAAATTACACGTTGTGCGTGGCATAAAAAACGAGTTTTATATTTGTTCAAAGAGATGACAAGTCAGTCTTTTCCGCCTTCACTGCTAGTTTTGATTTTACTGATAAATAATGATAATTTTTTATCATATATCTCTTCAGGCACTCCTTACGCTTGGCCAACACATAACTTAACTAAGGTTATTGCTATTTATCCGACACTAATACTTTATATTTTTTATACACGTGTGACGGAAGGATGTGTGGAAGAAGCAGTAAATATCTTCCATGCTATCAAACATGTATTTTTTTTTAATTTATCAATCTTTAATGTGGAATTAATGAAACAGTTTGTGATTAATTTTGTTCTAATAGTTGACACATACATATTTATCGACTTCATAGGTTAAACACATAATCATTTGGAAAATTAAATTCATGTTGAGTTCTTATAAAAATAATTTTTCTACATTTCTTAAAATGCCATACAGTGTAATTCGTATTTAGATTGCTTTACGTTCGGGTCCATCTGAAGAATTTGAATCTGATCAAATATATCAGACATTTAAAACTTTGTGTGTGATGTTTCGTCAATTATTTTTGTTCGACTGTTAACGAATTCTTATGTGCTAGGCGAAATTGTCGATCACCTTGCTTCTAAATGACTGCTTTGTAACTAACAATATGAATGGAATTATATAATTATATTTGAAAAATTAATAGAAGAATTAATTTTATTTTTGAGTACGCAGAAGCTTTTTTGTCAGAGAAAGTTAAGAAAAAAACTGTGTCCTCAATACTCACTCATAAAATAACAGTATGTGATGATGTAGTTTTCAGCACTATAATAAACTAGAAAGAAACGCGAATCATAAATAAATTGGCTGTAAAGTTTAAATAAAATTAAATCGCAGTTTTAGCTTCGTATGTTCATTGCTTCATTTCTTTCTCATTTACTGAATTATGCATGAAGTTTTACGTAGGTGAGTCGTTTTTCAGCTTTGTCATCAAAATTTAATTCATTTTAATGCTTGCGATGTCAAAAAGCGCTTTTGCAAAATTAGTTAAGCAGTGACGTTTCTTAAAATAACAGCGATATACATATAGTAAATAACAAACGTATTTGAGACACAATTCTCTAACTTAATTTTGCATTTGAATTGATTAATATTTAGTGAGTTTACAGGTATTTTTCAGAAGCTATTAGGAAGCTAAACAAATTGTACTAGCTTTTGCTTTATTTATATCACTTTTTTCGTATTCAAATTTCATTTCATTACTGGAGGCGTGTAGTTATCTGACAGCACAAATAAGCATGATTAATTATGATCATTCGCCTTAAGCTGATAACGTATTTTCACTATCACTAATTACTCGCATTTTTTTGCTAATTCTGGATTACATTTAATGAAAGTTAGTTAGTTGTGATCATTATTTTTCTCTTGTGAACTTTGTCTATAACAAGATTGCAACAGCATTTCTGTGGTATGACATGAGATTAAATGTTATGAATGGTTTCAGTGAACGTTCCATAATATGAAGCGACTGTTCCTTCTGAATTTGATAATTTTGACAATAAAAAATTGAAAATAGAACTTCTTAATAGCAAGCAGAAATACAGGAATTGCTTCGCAATCCTAACCATTTTCTAATATATTAAAAGTGCACAGATCAATTAGTTCTCTTTTTATATGATGGAAACATAAATATGGCTACAAATGTTTGTATGGATGGTTTGCAGAGAATAATACCAAAATATTTTTTGACCATCCAACCATTTAAAAATTTTATGCGTTGACAGTGATATGTTCTAGAACGAAAAAAAATTTATTTATAGTGTAATGTCACTTTCATAGTTTTTTGTCTTCCGCGTACTGTTTACTACCGATTTATGAATTAGTGTCAAAGTAGTATATTCCAATCCAATGAATATATAAGATTCATTTAAAAAAGAGCTAAGAATTTTGTTTGAAGCAAAAAGAGAAGTGATACATACGAGAAAATTCAATCTTTGTAGCTACTTAGCGATCAAAAAAAATCATATCCCAAATTATTACAATTCATTCAAGTTAAGTGATTTTTTTTGTGTCTATTATTTTATATAACAGTTCGTTAAATACTTAATGAAAGGGCGAATAGGAAATGAGAATTTAAAATGCAAAAGGAATTAAATTAAATATTTTGAATTCAATTCCATTGTCATAAATGATTATACGCTTGATGAAACTTTAATTTTTGATCTCAACGCTATTTTCCAAATACTATTTATCATAAAAACTGCTAATCTTAACTAAGTATCATAAATGTTATCAATATGAACAATGCCAATAAACTTTGTATTTCGATAATACATATATTTGGTTTATTCATCCTATTATTGATACATTTCAGCATTAATTATAGCTAATATAATTCTAGTTGCTCTGTGACTTACTAGCATTTTATATTTTAATCAGTGACAAAGGAATAGTGCAGTAGTCCAAAGTTGAAGGTACACATTTGTCTAGATTAAAAGGGAAATCATCTTGATGGCAGTTTACTTGTGGTATGGTGAGGAATGCAGAAGCAACAGCTATCGTCATATGTATTACCGTAAGAGCACGGAACATTTTCGTCATGAAGGCTCATGACAAGAAGAACAAAACCTCTTCAAAAAGTAAAAATAAATGAAAACAAATCAGTAATGAGTCGTTTCCAATTTGTAAGTAAAATATGAAATTTATTGTGTACACTTTACTTTTATTTCTTATTTTCTATGTTCTACATAAACCAAATCAAATAAAAGCAAATGATTCGAATAAAATTTTTTAAAACATTTTTGTGCGTGCATGGTTCAATGAAAGCTTTGACACAGTAATTCAACTTGAGAAGCCAATTAAAAAAATCTCTTCCCTGAAAAAGCGTTGAAATCAATTTGAGTACAAGTAGTTTTCAAGAAAACTACACTTCAGCGACCTGAAAAAAGTTTTTAGAAATACCAATTTCGATCATATTTTTAAACACCTAAAGCATTCATTTTTCTTCCTGATAATTCGTGATACTGTAATCACTTATTCATATTGGTAAGTATATATAAAAGAATATTTTTACAATTGAATAACTATCAAAAATTTTTAGCGTGCATTTACAGAATAATTTTTGAATTAATTTAAAAACTTGACTAGTTTTTAAAAGTTTTAAAATTAATTGAAACCATACGTACCAAAGGAAATGAATTGCATTCATAAATTTTTTGATTTTAAAGCATTTCAACAATTTACAAATTAAATTCAAATACTTTTTAACAAAGCAAACATGAGGAGGACAGAATTTTTCTTCTTTTTAGTGTTAAAAGTGTGAAAAAATTTGAATGTATCTCGAAAAGTCTGCAAAAATAAAGCTTCGTGCAGTCATTATAAAATTCAAATGTCTATAGAAAGTAATCGGGATGAACTAACAAAACAATTATCATGATGATTGTTGTATAGAGAATATTATACCGCACAAACGCATATTTCCCGTTTAAATAGTTTGTTTCGAGCTATTATCCAATCAATGTGGGCTCTTCAACCAACGCCAAATCATCTTCATTTATGATCATACATTTTCAAGAGTGCATGTACTTCACATGATCAATTCAAATGTACTGTAAGTACTACTGAAAGTTTGTATCATGCTATTTCTGATAACAATAGCAATTTAGTCATACTTGGACAAACTATCTAATTACTTGAGATGAAATTTAAATTTGATGAAGACTTGTTTTTTCTTCTGAAAGAAAATTGCTTCTAAGATATAAAAACAAATTTCCAAACTTTACAGTTCATTTCATGCTCCTTCAAAGAATAATCTAATATTCAGCTAATACTTAAGCATAGACAAAAATATCTTTAAATTATTTCAAGTTGGAATTAAGTATTATGAAAATGGGGAAAAATAGAAACAAAACATTATCACTTTTTGTGAAGGGATCATTTTCAGTCCATTTCACTTTAATTTTTTCTGGAATTATTGGGAAGTTTTTTTTCTATCTAGAAATTGAAAATGAATCAATGTAATCAGTGTACCCACTTATTTCGTACCATAATAACTTAATTTTTTCTTTTTCAGTTATTTATAATAATTTCAAATTGGTATAAAACACATATTTATGTGTTGGTCAGGAGGTCAGATTAGATATAAATCTAAATACAAACATATAAAATTTAATCAACAAATAATTAAATAATGAATAAAGTCTATATTAAGGAATAAATAATTGAATAATAAATAAATAAAAATCAAAATTTATTGACTTTTACATATTTATTTATGAAGTTCAAAATTAATATTCGAGTGTATATAATTATATGCATATGTATATATATATATGATTGTAGAAACAAAAAACTGGAGAAAAAGACTCATAAAGATTGATCAGTAATATCTCATTCATTCAGATATTAAGATATGTGTGAGGTCAGATGTCTGTGTGTCTTAAGACCCAATCTTTACCAATATTGTGAGCCAACTACTCATTTCACTATCATTTTTGTTCTACAAGCGGCACAAGGTCATCCTCAAATTATTCTTAAAGCTCATTATCTAATCAGTCACACGTCTAAGTTACTTCAAAACCAACACCACTTCACTAAATTTTACTATAATATAGTTATATTTTTATATTTGCATGATTATGTAACATATTTTTTAATTATGATTTTATTTTTTTTCATTTTTTTAATTATTATTTTTTTCATTTTATAATTATTATTTTTTTCATTATTTGTAATTTTTAATACCAGAATACATACACTTCTGTGGATTTTAGCTTCTTGTTATTGAACATGAAGATTAAATTAATATTCGAGTGAATACAATTATATGCATAGGTTTCTGAATGTTTGATGTGATGTTTGGATTTCTTTGATTATTGCAAACTCCAAGATACTCGCTATTGATTTGCATAACATAGCAAACGATCTGCTTAAGGTTATAGATCTAGAACCATATACAGAGTTGCGCACTGGCATGCTTTCAAGGCAGAAACACTTTCTCTCTCATTGACCTGTGCAACATTTTTAACGATCTGTTGATGTGGCAGATTGTAGATGGGTCAGAGGTCACAGGGTTCTTTTCACCTCACACTATTTTTTCACTCTTCCGTCTACACAGTACTTTTATCTCTTATGTTTGTTCTCTTTACTTTTCAGAGAATATGAATATTCGTGCAGTTTTTTCATAACAGAATCAATTACTTGCATTTTTCATTCAATCGTGACAGATCCAGATCAGAAATTTGCATGACAGCGCTCTGTGTTGAAGCTAAGCTTAGAGGTTATGTATATGTTTTTACTTTGTTTACGTAAAAATTTGTATTACAAGTGATGCGCATACTTCCTGTCCATCTGATTCTCTTTCTTTTCAAACATAATTAAAATAAGTACGAAAAATTTTTATTGATTTTTTATTAATCTAGAAAATATTAAACTTGAAAACACGCGATTCAAAATACATATCGAGATCCTATGTTCGAAAGAAAAGCTAATTTAAAACTAAATATTAAAATTGAAATCTGATTAGTTTTTAATTTTTTCTAAATGGTTTTTGTAATCAATTATAAAACATGTTTTTGATATCACTTGCCATTATCACTATCATCGAAGTAACTATCTTTGCATGCACATATTTTTGTTTGTTAATTTAGGACAGTTCTTAGTTATGATGAATTTACACAATATTTTTATGATATCCGAAGTACCTAAGGAAAATTAGTTTGTTGAGAATAAATATTTATGATAAACTTGCAGGTTATTTGTGAAGATATAATTTGCAAAAATGGATCAGTTTAATCTCTGGAGATGTCCATTTTGCTTTCAAGCTTTCGTATCGTTAGATACTCGAAATGAACACGTAGATATTTACCATGCTTCTTACATCAGTGGTCCTTCCAGGTTAAGCGTTTGTTGTGAATGCGGAATTTTTATATACAGCCATTTGAGCTGTCTGCATTTAATGAAACATTTTGAATTAGCGGTAAGTTTCTAAATAACATTTTTTTCAAATTTTATCTCCACTATTAAGATTATTTACTTAAAACAGTTTTATGTAAACATAGAAAATCTTGTTTTTTTTTTCAAACACTCTACTTCATGAAGATTGAATTTGAATTCAGAATTATTAAAACTCAAAATTGTTCTGATTGCTTTTTTCAGCGTAAACACACCTAGCATTTTCATCTTGTTTACCTTTACACGCATGTAATTTTTTATGGCTATTTTTTTATAGTTCAAATGTGCGAATGCTCATCTTAGAAACGAAAAAAAATCGTCGTTTCCAACTAATACACTCTATGTTGTTCCTATGCAAACTGATCATGAATCTTCCAATCTCGCCGTGACTGTTCGTTTTTTTTTTGTATTGCTCAATAAAAACTTTCATTGAAACCTCGTATAATTATTATTTTTTACTTTCATAAAATTGCGAAAGATTTTTGAGCGCATAAAATTTTAGAAGTGACAGTAGCGTATGAACAATAATTTTAACAAAAGAAATTAATAAAAAAAAAAATGTCTGAAATAAATATGCTTAGAACAGGACTTGTTCATCCATTTTTTTTAAAATAGTATTGTAGAGTGAAGTAAAATTCAAAATGGAATGACGCAAATACTAAATTACATAACTTGAAATATTTCGAAAAAATATGAAATATTGCTAGCATTGTGTGACTCTTTATGTATTAATGTTTAAAACAAAATAAAAATCAAAAAATAATTATAGCACATTTTTTTAATAATTATAATAATATAGTTTTGAAAATATACTGATTTTAGCCTGAAAAAGGGCAAGTAAGTCAAAAGAGAAAACGATCAGCTTATGGCTCTTCTAGAAATGCCCAATCAGAACATGACAAACCAAAAAAATCTGGAAGGCAAGATGCAAAACATCAAGATTTGGGCCATCCTGAATTATTTTAAGCAAATCAGTCGATTACCATGGTAGTAAGTGTTTAAAATACAATAGATAGAGCGGACAACAATAACAGAATTCAGCACAATCTCTTTACTGCAACTGTTGTTAGTTGCCAGGACTGGAAAACTCTGTTTTGAACTTGTAAAATTTTTTGATAATTTTATTGATCAACTGATCTCGTAATCTATGCATCCACTACATTACCACAAAGATCTAAATTAATGCTTGTTAACTGATTGTGAATATTGACAGCTTGCACTTGATAATACACATTGTTGTATGTAAATTTATAATTTTTAGAATGCATTCCTTTACTGATTTCTACAGGTATCTATGACAGCTATGTTTGTTTTTTCTTCATATAATGCTGATGTAAAATCTTGAAACTTTTCATCACTTCTATTTTTCGTATATTCTAGGTAACCAAAAACTAATTTTTTATCATCAGTTGAATGAGTTTTCCAATTTGCAAAAGAGGTGTATTTCAAGCTAAAAAGTAATAATGCTAATGGAATAAACAATTGTATATCTTGCCTCTCCATTGTTTTTGCCATTCTTTATTTTTGAAGCATTGTACACTACTGATTCTTGCATACTTGCCAAAGCTTCGTATCTACGCTACTTTTATCATAATTTTTTTTTGAGTAGTCAAAGCAAATCCAGAATTGTTTCTTTCAGCTTCTTTGCTTAACGGCTTATAGCCTAAGCTTTCCTGATACAAGTACGAAAATGCAAAACATTTTGCTGTCAGATTTTGTTATATGTGTAATGTCTTATTAACATGAAACTTAAGTTAGAAGTTAGCATTTAACATTCAAGCTTCTCTGATGTTTCGTATTTCTCCAATGTCCATCAATTCAATTTCATTCACTCCTCTAGTCAAATACAGCCCTAATGATATATTAGTTGTAATAAAGTATTTACTAAACCATATTTTTTGTCTTAAAGACTTAATCAAACTGACTGTGGTGCAAGCGTACACACTGCAGATAAATTACAACAAATTTGAATGTAGCAATTTAACAATATACTTTGCCATTGAATCAGTTGTACGAAAGCAAGTCAGTTCCAGCACGGATGTACAGTTTTGTGAATTTTGTGGCTGAACAAAATAGCAATTTTCATTAAATATTGAAGAATCATTTAAAAGAATTTCTTACAAAAAGTAATATATGAAATAGCATAAGTTAGATTAATAGAACGATTTTGGGAAATACTTAACCTGACATGCTGTATATATCGACAATACAATTAGCAATCTTCATTTGTGTATGTTTATGTGTTCAATTATTTTGTAGTAGAAAAATCAAGGATTCTCTGTCAAAACTTGCTAACATGCAGATTCATATTTATCTGATTGCTACAGTTTTCTGCGCAATTTTTGTACTAACTGATGCGGGGACATGGCTATCTTTCAGTAAGTTTTTAAATCTCATTTAGCTTCCTTTCTATCTGTTTCTTTTTTTTTTTTGCACAAAATACATTGAAATCTATCATTTCTTTGTTTTTTGACTTTTTTTTAAATAAATAAAAACGTTAGACCAACAAAATTAGAAATATTTTTGCACACATTCTGCTGAAACAAACGTACTCTAAAAATAATGTGATATTGCCAAGAAAGTGAATCAAAATTTTTTCTCAAATGACAAATGAAATACTAAAACTTAAACATGTCAAATATTTTAAAAATCATACAAAATTGACCTAATACTTACTGAGATCACTTGCAGATGAAAAACCCAACGGTTTAAGCAATTTGTTACCGCCTGTCAGCAACGGAGCAGATTTAACTAGTTTCATGCAAATGTGCAAAGAAAAATTTGTAAGTTCATTCACTTATGTTTTGCAAAAGTTACAGAATTTTTACTAATTAAAAACTGATAAAAGTAAGTGCAAAAATGGCATAATGTATAAGATTAACAAAAAAGAGAAATATGAACAAAATTGAGGTATCAAAAAAAGCAGTTGCAATAATAGTTGGAAAAAATGATTTCTGATAAAGATGGACATTAAGAGCGAAGAAAACAGTAAAGAGAAAAAATAGTGAAAAGAACTGTAGTTTACTTCTGAAAGAAGTACTTGATTTTTGTGCATGAAGATAGATATAAATGTCTTGCATAACTGAGAGCTAGTTTAGTCAATAAAAATTAGCATATTTGAATTAAACTTACAGACATATAAAACTGTTTTTTAATGACAAATCATATAAAAATTTGATAAATTTCTATTTTTCTGTCTTTGAATAATCATATATTTCTTTTTGTGAAAAAAAACACTATTATCTTTAATAAAAGACTTTTAAAAAAATTGCATATTTAAGAAAGTAATGAGTTTTCAGGCAACACGAAATCTTGCAAGTCAACAAGCACGAAATTTTGCAGAAATATGCGCTGCTTTGCTTGATCTTGTTGAAGTAAAATAACAATTATTATTTCATATCAAATAATGATTTTTGAATATTACTAATGAATGCGCAACAAATATTTGCAAAATATCTTGAATATATAAAGGGTGACTAAAAGCACATACTATTGCAATGAGAATAGAATCATAATGTTAGAAATCTGAACAAAACCACAGTATTAGAAATCTCAACAATGGAAGGATCGAGTAAATATTTAAGCTATATTAAATTTAAGCTTCAGAAGAATACACATGTAACATTACTATGACTTGTGGTAACAAAGTGAAGTACATTTGAGCTACTGAATATTAAACTTTTGTAATATAATCTTTTAAGGATTAAAAAGTGCACACTTGCGTTGGATTAAAAAAATACTTAAATATTTAAAAAGAAAATTCATCAAAGAAAGTTTCATTTGTTTTTGTTTTGTTGTCATAAAAAGGACTCTGCTGAAAATGGTTGCATGCATTAGCTGTGATCAAAAATATATTCGAATTTATAGTATTTGCAACAATTGCAATTGTAATAAGTATTGCACAATTTTTATAAATTATAAATTGGAAAATATTACTAATTGAAATCGGGAATTTCTACCACTAATTATTATTAAATTATAGCACATCAATAATCTAAATTTTCTGCCGTACAAAAAGAAAAGATGGCAAATGTAATTGTAAAAAAACAATGTCTTTTTAGTTTTCAATGCAAAATATTAATTTAAAAATGCAACTAATTTCGTCTCCAAAAAAGCACAAAGTTAAGAATTTCATTACTATAATTGATCGTTGATAAAATACAAATAATCAAAAGCAAAATAAAATAAAATAAGGCAAAAAACAATAAGAAACTATCGTCACAATTTAAAATGATGGTAGAAAAAAATGATCTAGAGTTATCCGTTACTAAAGTTAGCCTAATAACAAAAAGGTCAAGTGAATATTTGATCTATTCTAATTACTATTATTTCTATAGTTTTATGATTTTTATCTACTACTTTCGCCTCCGTTCATTCTCTAAGCCATTACAATAATTTGATGCCGATTTTTCTTGATTTTCTTTATCGTTGATCTTCTCTGCAAATTTGCATTATTTAAATAGGACATCTCAATATTCATTTTGCATTTACCACAGTAATTTATATAAACAGCTCTTTAATTGTGAGGTTTAGCCTGTAGCGCTGCTTATTGTTCAAGATTCTTTTTAGTAATACAGGTCTGACAACTTTCGACAGCAATAACCTAAAGTTCGTCAATTTTTATGAAAAGTTAACTCTTCTGAGACTGTAAAAGAAAATCCCACAGGCAAGTAGACGTAAGCGATGATTACGTGAGTCCTATGTTTGTTAAAGGACGACACAGAATTTTTGCATATTACGCCGTTTTTCTCCCTTTTGCTAAGCGGTTCACGTTCCTTTTGCTATTTCATTGTGGACCTATTTGCTGGTGATGTAATAGAGTTGCAATGTAATACTATTATAAATGGTTATTACTTTGAGCTTTTTAGATTTCTTGTAAGTTTAAACTTATTATATTCGGTCTACTTCGTGTACATTTTGCTCACTTCGTGTACAGGCATTAAATTGGTGCGCAAATTAGTTCTTTCTTTTCGTTCATGATTTATTATGATTATCATTGTTATCAAATACTTGTGGTAGTGATAATTGTTCTAAAGAATCCTCGTTGAAGTACTTTTTGGCATAAAGCAAGTTAATTAATGCCTAGAAACATCACGTGAAATAATTATGATGGTATTGTTCATGGATTTCTACGTTGTTAATATTAGCTTTGTTTTTGAGTATTTACTTGTAATGTTTGGAAAAAACTTGAAAAGCTTGTAAGTTTCGTAAAGCTTGTAAAGTACTTTTTATCTCTTTGCTTTATAATGCGTTCTCAAAACGCTAACCTTATTTTCATAGAAATAAAATTGCTTCTTGCACGTTGCAGTTACGTGATGGCGGATCGACGTAAAACTGGAAGAAAAAAGACAAGTGATGTAAGAACTTTATTTCTTCATACCGAAACAGTTCTTAATTTATTTCATTGCAATGCAGTTGTTGCTCTATTTTAATCATATTTTCATGCAATCGATTTTTTAAAACTTTTTTTGCAATACTTTGTCAACGTTCATTTATCATAGAAGTTAAATTGAAATTTGTTCATCTAAATTCACCTTTTTCGTCTTTATAATGCAGTAATGGCAATCCATATTGTAGAATGAAAAGCTAACAAAAGAAGAAGAAGCTATTGCTCGTTATGTTCGATTTAATTGTCCAACGAAAACCACAATGTTCGAGGGCAATGAAGTCCATTATTTTACCGGTCTCACTTTTTTTCTTATTCTTCTTGTCCGACATTACTGTTGCTTAGTATCACTAAATTTAGTTGCATATTTGCATATATTTCAAGTATTACATTTTTTGTTAATTTAGGTACAAAAGCTGTTGATACTTTGTATGAGTCTAAGAAATATGGTCACATTTCGAAAAATGTCAAGTTTGCTACTCGACAAGTAGCAGTTGTGTTCATGCGCTCACTTTTGGAAAGTGGTTTATTTTTCCGTGCGAGAAAATTAGTCCCAAAAAAGAAAGATGACAAGAAGGTTATATTTTCTTTCTACTTATGGTCTCTGTAATTCTGGTTTCTCTAGTGATTGCATTTTACCTTCATTATCATATAGCAAAGATAACTTCTACGTTAAAACTTCAGGATCAGAAAGAAAAAATGCAAAATGATACCAGCAAATCACCGAAAAAGAAGTTGGCAAAATATGATTGTGATGAGGAAATGAAAAAACTAGAAAGTGATGATAATGATGAAGGAAATAGAAAAGAACTGGATAAAAAGAAGGTGAATACTTAAATCTAGTATTTGGAAGACTTTAATGTCGGTTATGCTTATGTTGTGTTTTTAGGAGGATGACAAAAAGAAAAAACGAAAAATTAAGTTAGAACTTCATCAAGAACAATCATTTAACGATACAAACGATGTTTTTGTTTGGATCTTTGACCCAACTCCTTTATATAAAAAAGTTATTGGTGCGCTAATGGGTTAGTTTTTCATTTTGTGTAGGACTTCATGATTTTTAAAACTTATCTAACAAGAATTGCGTAGATCGCATCTTATCATTGTATGTGGTAGGCAAATAATTGTGAAAATTTTCATGTACTATTTGAAGTCTTATCTTTCAAGTGACTCGCGTTTGTCTTTAAAATTAAAACAAAAAGTACTTCATCAAGTTTAGTCACATAACATGCTGCCTTTATCAGTTTGTTTTTGTACCGGTTGAACTGGTTAACATGCTTACTATCTAGCGAAAATGATGTTATCCAAATTAGTTTTGCAATTGCATGCGCTTTATCGTACAGTGAGCTCGTTTTGAAATAGTAAGAGGACATTCTTGTATTGGATTGAAAGATCCTCAGTAAAGTGCTGGTGGATTAATATTAGCAGTAAACAAGGTGTTGATTAGAAAAGTCATTTTTAGGAAAGGAAAAGATGGTCTGATTCAGCTCATTATTTCAGTACTGGGAACTATAGCGAGCTGTTTGTTTCCCTTGTGGCCGATGTGGTTACGTCAAGGAGTATATTATTTATCTATTGCTGGATTATCTTGTTTTGGATTGCTTATTGGTGTTGCAGTAGGTACGAATTCAATGTTGTTGTAGAACAAACTGGAAATACTTTTATAAATCAGCTATTTACCGTTGTTTTACTTTTATAAATGAGCTATTTCCCAATTGTTTTAGCTCGAACGGTGCTATTTGCCATAATTTGGGCGCTAACTATGGGAAGACATAAGTTATGGTTACTACCAAATTTAACAGAGGACTGTGGCTTTTTTGAATCTTTCCAGCCTTGGTATACTTATGAATATTGTCCTACTGGAAGTAGTAAGAAGAAGAGGGGAAATAATTGGAAAAAGAAATCAGGTCGTTTCATGATTGCGAATGATTTGTTCTGATTTCTTGTTAATTTTTCATAGATCTATTATTTTCGTTATTCGTATACCTGCTTTTATACATTAGCATTTTGTAGATGACGACCAACTTTTGATCAAAAAAACTGTAAAGGGAGATGATGGTGATAGTTCAGCAGCTGAAACTGCCAGGAAAACTGCAGAAAAGTCGAGGAAAAGCGAATATGAGGCTAGTGGTGATTCTGGTCACGATGATGAAACGGATATAACAGATGAGGAAAAAACTGATGGTGCTTCGGAATCGGAAAATGGAAGTAGTCAAGTAAGTTAAAATTATAGTTAAAAGTTGTTTCTTTTTTTAGTTAAAATTTTTTCGATATTACAGGAATTTTTTCTTTATCATTTTTATCTTTCTTAGTAGAGTAAATATAGCTTTAGAATTCCGAGTTGCAATTTCAGTTTCAGTTTTAAATGCTAAACTATGAAGTTTATTTTATATCTCTTTTCCCGTTGGAATCGAAATATGCTGGAATTTTTTCATGTCCGGGAAAATATTTCAACAGTAACTGTAATTAAAAGACAGAAATGCAATTGCGAGTATTTATATAATTTTTACAATTTACCTTATTGTTTTTCAGGTAACAAATAGTTCAGGTAATAATTTTGATAATGCCGAAAGTGGCGATGACGCGGATGATGCAGAGAGCCATGAAGTTCGACTAAGGCAACGTACCAGAAAGGCAGATGAAGATTTTGTACTAATTGACAATTAGTATTAAGTGGTTGATATGGTGCATTGAAGTATGAAAATCCAATTTACTTTCCAAAAAAAGTTAAGCATTTTCGGTGTAGCCATTTGATCACTTTTAGCGTTTTCACTTAGACATGTTTGTTTTTAGTTCTCTCATCGTTCGCATTATGTCTGATCTGAATTGTGCTCTCTATATTTTCATGCGAGAAGTCAAGAAGTCATTCTCAGTGAGTACATAAATTCATTGATCATAAATCTGGGATTCATGGAATTTTGCAGTGTTGAACTATTTTATATATCCATTGTATCACTGTTTTCCTTACGTATGCGGTCTGTACGATGTAAATATAGCTTATTATAACTTGTGGAATAAGCTAGTTTCGGTTTCGTATAATTTCGTAATCATATGCTTGTTCCACAGTTTTTTCAATTTTATACAATGTTTCAGTAAATATTGCTCTTTCCGATTTTTAAAATAATTACTTCGGCTCATCTTGTCTAAAATATTGCTTTCTGCGCTTTAGATTTTCTAGTCTTTCCGGTGCAGTATACAATAAAGTTTTCACTGTTCCGCAAATATTTACTGTCTTATGGTTTTTTTGGTTTTCAAGCTTTTCCATTATAATTTCTTTGAAGTTCAGAGCTTTAGCAAGAAGTTTCACTTTATTTAATTCCTGTCTATAATTAAGCTTGGTTATTGATTATAAAGTTCAGTTAATTATCTAGAACTCCGCATTATCTCTTATTTGTTTTGGTTCACTTTTTTTGTCTGCTCTACCTTGGTCGGAATGAGAATGGATTTGACCGGTATTTGTTGGACTTTTACTCGTCTCCAACATAGGAATGCATTGGCATCGTTATTGCACCACTGAGGGCCAACCAGTGTATAGAGTATCAGAAAGAAATCCTGAAGCTAGTTCCGTAAAGTCATTGCATATGTATCACCCGTCATTGCTCGTAGTTCCTACTTTCAATTATTTCTTCAATTTTAGTAATTGGTGAAGTGGAGGTGAGTACTATATTTATATAAAGTTTTGCTAGAAAAACTTGGACGTTATTGGTTAAAAAGAGTCTAGGAGTAAATTGTTTACTGAATCCGCATTTGTCGTAGTGTTTTCTTTGGATTTTTGAAAAATTATAGTAAGCACTGCTTTATTATTTGTTTTTTTACCTTGTCCAGCATTGGTTTTTTTTTCTTGCTGTTATGACGATGCACTAATACTACCGTTTCATGTTTTGGAAGTAGGATACCTGCACAGTCCAGAATACTAATGCGGTGGTTTGATGTACACTTGACCTTAATTTTGGTACTGGCATCCTACTGGTGTTTTGAGCAACTATGATAGTTATTTCCAACGAAATTTAGAAACAAGATAATTGATTTTAATACTTTTTGAATTGTGGGTTTACAAATAGTCTTTATAAGACAAGACTGAATAATAGTACTGAGTATTATGTAGGGAGTTGTAGTTTACAGCTTGATGCTTGTTCATTGTTTAAATCAGTAAAAATGATTCATATTAGTGAATTTGGTATGTGTTTTGTATAAATTAATTTGTCATACTTTTGTATTAAATTGTGGTGATTCTGTGCGAAATATATAACATACCTTGTAGAGGACTGGAAATTCACCCGTATTATGCATCGTCATTATTGACTGACCTGATTTAAACTGCAAAGATGTCATCCCTTTGCGATTTTTTTTTTCTTGAATATCTCAACCATTAATTTATGGTAGTCGTTTACAAGTTTTGCGAATAAGATGAATTCAGATATTTGCTTTCTGTTGCTGATGTGCATGTTTTTATTAATATTACTTTTGGCTATGGGAAAATTAGTCATTCTTCATCTAAACCGTAAACTAGCACTACATTCAAAAGTAATACAGCATTCCTTGGCTAACAATGCATTTTATGTACCGATATTACTGATGGTTGCACTTGAAATCCTTTGTAACTTTTAGGCATTTCTGGAAATTCCAGTCTGTTGTACGGTTCATTTATTCCAGCTTCATTCAGAACCATTTCTTACAATACTGACGAAAGGGGATAGAAGTGAGAATATTTATACAAATGGAACTAAGTAACTTAGCTAGGTCAGTAATTTTTTCAGTCAGTGTCAATGAGAATATGCAATGCAAAGCTGATCATACCAGCTACTAATTATTACAATAATGAAAGTGTAGCTGAAAGTTAATATAGAAGATGAAAAATCAGTAATGGAGTTGCATGCATATTATATATAAATGGTTACTATGAAAAGTGGTATTAAAAAGGAGAAATATACAAGTAAGATATTTGAATATATTTATATGGGGAGGAGGAAATGGCATCGCTGGCTAAGGGGATTGATCTTTCACGTGTTACTGACTACGAATCGACCTTTGATGATAGCTTCTGAACTTGCTGTTATCAAAAGATTTCCTGTGACTGTCCATAAATGATGCTCGATAAATGCTCGTCCACATTCTGCAAAAACTCCATAGCAGCAGCACTTATTAGCATTAAAATAGACTTTGGAAAAGTTGCTTCTGTCATTAACTTTCCCATATGCTTGTTTAACAAACTGAATCAAATAGAATACAAATAGCATTTGTTGTTAGACTGTATGTAATATTTTTGTGAGTTATATAATGCATGCCTGTTGGTATTTGTGTTACGCGCAAAAATATATTAATCTCAAAAGGCATTCGCAATTTGATAATAAAAAAGAAAGGGTAGATTTTAAAATGGAAAAAAATTTTTTTGATTACAACAGTGTTGTAAGTAATTCTTTTTTGTAAATAATGTAATTTGAGTTATTATTTGACGTAAGTAAAGCGTGTATATTTGGGGTAGAAATATGTTAGATACTATACTTGCAATAGAGAAGTGATTATCGCATAAAAACCATTCGTTAACATTGATATCGTTACTGTGAATGTATAAACAGAAATTTAGTGGAATCAATTCTGTTAATGAAAATCCACGGCTGGAAGTATTAACAGCTTTTTATTTGCAGCATTATACTAATTTTCAGACTTAAGCAGAATTAAAACTATTATATTCTGAAAATTCTTTATGCAATTTTTGTTTAATGGAATCTTATCAGAAGGACTGTAAATAAAAAAGAATATATGTATTTATAAGCACTGATTGCAAGCAGAAATACAATAAATAGAAATAATATATATGTACATGTTCTTTATTCCTACCTGATATGATATCGTAACATAGATGGAAGAAAAGTCGTTTCAATAAGATATGATGCCAATAATTTGTGGTCACTTGAACTTCCTTCTGTAAATATCTCAGGGAGTTATGTATTTTAGATAAAAAATACAATTTTCAGTCGTATATAAAATGAATCGTACCAAATTTGGTTTTTGTCTTGGCCCAAATTTTGGTGAAAAATCCTTTCATTGTAGCTGCTCTGAATGAATCTGCATCAACAATACAAATCTGCAATTAATATGAAGTTCCACATTTTGATCAATGAAAAAAGTTAATTTAATTAAATTAAAATATATCGTACATAATTTAATAATCAATCCATTTCTCACTAGTACCAAAAAAAAGTATAAGAAACAATTATTGCATTGTAGAGAAAATAATACAGCAGAAGCATGTCATTTTCACAAGTTGGGATGTCAGAGATTGCTTTATACTTTCCTGTACTAATTTAAATATTAAAACATCTGGATTGAATTATTGCAACACACATTTTGGACAGTATTAGCAATCAGATAAGTACACTTTTTAGGAGCATATATGCAAAGTAAGAAAAGTACGTCAAAAATCTCGTTGATCGGATCCAGTAATATCATATTGCCTAATTCATCAGTTTCATGTGACAATGAGAACACTTCATCATTGTGACGTTCCAGAAGTTGCTTCAGTGTTTCTGTTAGAGAATCACAAAAGTCAGGCATCGGAGTAACTGGCATGTGACACTGATGAGCAATGAACTCTCGGCATATCTGCGCTTGTGATAAATTTTTTGTTGATAAAATGAATTTTAAAAAAATTTTTTTCCACAAATGGCAAAATTAAGTATAAAGCTTGGTCACTACAAACAGTTTCAATGTATGCATTAGATCCAGCTACTATAAATTAGAAATAAATAAAAATTGAAAAAATCGTAAGTTTGTCATTTAATTAATGCTGCCAACCTTTATCATATATTTAATTTAATTAAAGATCGGGATTAAAAAGTTAATTTCAGCTAAAAAAATTACTTGAAAGTATATATAAGGGCAAATGAAACCTCATGAAATAGTATGTGTGATTTGATCCTCAATTCATCATTCTGTAATATTTCCACTTCGCGTACACACAACTCATCTTTTGTACACAAATCTTTGACATGATACACAAGTGCAGATGGATTTGTCACTAAAATATATTCTAAGTTGTATTTACGCATAAATTTGTAACAGCCTATGCAATATACTTTCTGATCACTGTAGTACAAAAATGGTTTTATGATAACTGATTGTAGGTTCACAATATGAAGCATAAGCATCATCGACTTCGTTGTAAGCATTATTAATATTATCCATTAAATTGACATGTTTGATTGCAGTTTGAATAAACTGATACAATGTGCACTCAACATTTACTTTACAAGCATTATTATTTTACATTTTAAATTAAAGCTCGCATTAAATATAAATAAATAAATAAGGTACATATATACATACCTTTGCCACAAAAGTATGTATGATAATTTATAAGCATCATATGTGGTGGCACTGTTTTAACTGCTACAGCTATGGCTTGTGAAACAATAAAACCAATTGAAATAACTGACTCGTTGAATTCATATTTCTTATATCTCAAATATTTATTAGATCACAAAAAAATTTTTTAAATTTTAGAATGGTTCAGTTTTTGAGAAAATTGCAATGACTTGGCAAGAACAAATGAGTAAGCACAACAAATTATTTGTATTTAAATCAAATGTTCAAAAAAACCTGTAAAATTTTTTTGAAAATAAAAATTTCTTTTTGATCATAATTTCTGATAAAGAAAACATATTTGAAAATGCATTCTTTAGATGAAAATAAAGTTAACGTTATTATGATAAGCCCTTTTGACATTACAGAAAAAGCTCTTTGAAGAGAATGCTAACAAATTCAAATGAATAACAACTAGCTAGTAACTTACTTGTAAGTATTTTCGCTTATTTTTTCCAACTTGAATAAATCAGTAAGTTTCATCCCAATATCTGATAATGAAAGTCAATTGAAATATTAAAAAACTTACACTATTTTTAAATGCAAGTAAAAATTACATTCTACGCAGTTGTTAAAAGACCAGATGAACTATGAATATAGTTTTTAAATAAAATGCACCGATACTAATAATAATTCGGACATATTAATGAAATTAAAACAGAAAAATCATGGTATTTTTGCAGATCGAAAATTGTCCAATTAGTATAATTTAAGAGAATCAAAAATAAAGCTCATTTTTTCAATGATATAGTCTTGCGTGAAAAACTTAGTTTGTTATTCCTTAAAACGAATTATTGAAATAAGGTAATTAATAAAGAATATTGCTGCAATGATGCTAAAATGAACTCACTTTAGTTTGTCTGAAAAGTAGTAAACTGAGCTTTCTAGCAAAAAATTCTGTACTTCTTAGAAGCTAAATCAAAGCATTACTAAAATAAGGTTTAAAAAGTTTATTACTGATTGATACAAAGTGAAGTATAAAGCATGCAAGGTGTAATGAACACTTTGCAGAGGACACACCAATTTGTGCGCTCGGTGAACTGCAATTTTAAAATGAATTTTATAGATGCTTTTAAGTGCCTTAAATAGGATGATAAATAGTTGAATAATAAATGAGTAAATGAATAAATGATGGAATTAATGACATATGCAACACAGTTACAGAATGCATAAATATAGCAAAAAAGATTATTCAAAATATTTCTAATTAGTAGTAGTAATACGTATGTATGGAATAGATTTAATGCTTCGTTATAGACTGAGCATAGTTGTAGTCTCTACTATCATAAATTTTATTATACAAGACCAATTTCTGAAGCACTACACCAACTAAACGAAACTGTTGAGAGCAACATCACTGCATACAAATAAACAACAGCAAATGAACGAAATGGAATTTGTGCGGAATATGCATTTTCTGGCATACTTGACATAGTAATACTTCAATTTCCGTCATTTAATGGCTTTAATAATTTTATTACGCGATGAATCTTTACCATTATTTACATTGTTATTAGAAAGAATACTATGCAAGATTCGATCCAGTAACTTCTTCAACACCCGAAAACTTCACGTATTGCAACATCTTTATTACCAAATACTTAGTTTATAATTTTCCATCTTTAGAGCTAAAAACTGCATTTGTCCTTTATTTGATTTAATAATTATTTATAAAGCCACTTTAATGCAACAAAATTTGCTCATTCAAAGTAGTACTCACATACCAAGAAATCAGAAATCATGAAGCATTCACTGTGCAACATTTATGGACAGTTACAGATAATTTCAAAATTAGAGTAAGTTCAGAGGCTATTATCATAGATAACTTTGTAGGATGACATATCAACGAAAGTAAATGGCATCTTAATCACTTCTGGCATTTTTTTACTGTCATATATATACATAAGTCGCACTCCCTACTTAGTTGCGCACTTGCTTTCAAATATCACTTGTCGTACTCTCATTTATATCCAAATATATATTTGCATTTCTACTTCTTCTATTAATCTTGCAATGTCTTTAAATGAGATTGACACAACTAAAAACATGACATCATGCGTTACTTTCAATTACTTCACTCAAAACCATTTCTTACAAAACTGCCATTGTTAGCATATTAAAAATAGATGACGAATCCCCCTCCGTACCAAGCAATGCTTCCTCATATTATTGGCCATCTCCATAAATAACTCGAAAACCCTTCACACCCACATCTAGTAATTCTTATTTCTCCAGACCTGCCTCCTCCTTCCTTTTCAGATATGCCTAAGCTTACATTTGGAGTATCACATCTGCCTCCACGCTTAAATTCCTCCATCAATTAATAAGGCTTCTTACTCCATGAAATTGATGACAAGTAGAGGACTTCCTATATTTATTTGATTCAAGATAAATTAACAAAAACTGAATAATAGATTTTATACCTTTGTCTGATTTAGAATAAAACACGAACAGAAACAAAAACAGCATCGGGATAATATTTGAGCTTTCGGCACTTATAGCCTGCTGCTACTGAATAGCAAATAGTTTTACTACCAAAAATTTTAAACAGTCTAGAGGAATGAAACACTACAGAACTTCCAGAAATCAAAAATTTTAATGGATTGACTAGATTATGAGCAACCTAAGAATCATCACCCAGCAAACAAAGATCGCTAGGACCGAACTAAATGTAGAAATCTTTGTCAAGTACTGACCCGACAGACAAATACGTTTCAAATGTACATGTATTTTATTGGTATCATATTCAACTGGTGTAACAACCAAATAAAAAACTTAGGGTTCATTTCTATACATTTGAAAGAACATATATATATTTCATCATAAAAGTGAGGAAAAAACTAAATATTTGGATAAATGCTTACCTTTCATTTAAAACGATGATTATGTCATTAAGCTATTAACTATATGTTTACTGTAAAAAGCATTCTGAAAAATACATCATCTTTCCTACACTCGACATATCCACATGGTGTTTATTTCACTTGATCAGTTAGTTTCATCAACAATAATTTCTTCGTAATTATCGTCTTCCAACTCCACATACTGGAGTTTACCACCTTCTAACAACATGCTTCTCATTTCTGATCGTAATGCTTTCATTTCTTCTAAGCAACGCATCATATCCCGCTGAAGCGCTACGTTCGCTTCGTAATAGCGTTGACAACATACATTTGGAAATCCTTGCTGATCATCTTCACTGTAAAATGTTTTAACAATGTAAAACCCAGAGTAGATAAAAGCGGTCATTAAGTAGTGCTTTTCATAACAAAAAAACAGAACATTCATGATGAAAATTCGGCCACAAAATTTCCTATAGTTAAAATCACTGTAAAACGTTAAGGCAAGAATTCGATAAAGCAAATTAAGAAACTAAAAATCTGAAATGCAATTTATAATTTGCAACTTTAAAATCATTACTTGCTATTTAATAATTCTTGATTTTCCAATGCATACCACGCATCACCTACATTGATTTCCCCCACATTTGTTGCATTGCTGGTATTGACACCTACATCACCTTGAATATCAACAACTGCAGAATGACCACAAAGAGGCGACTGATTTTTAGAAATTAAAGTACCATCTCCAAACCTGAGATCCTGAGAAAAAAAATAGTGAATATCGTCATATGCATCAAAAAATCATAGAAGAATTAAGGAAAACAAAAACATTACTTCAATACTACAATTATGGCATCAACAATACTTTAACTGCTGTAGAATATTTCTGTGTTCCTACTTGTGCCTCGAAACAAACTCGAAATGAATAAAATCTGAATAGATTTACTCTATAATTCACAACCTCACTTCTGCTGCAAGTGGTAATAACACGTCATAATCCAACATAAAAACCTACTAGTAATTTATATGCCATATTTTATTCATAATATCTCAAAAAATTAGTTGGGAAGTAAACAATAACTAATAACCGTTTTCGCCGAATCATGTATAACGTGTTCAAAATCTTTTGCAAAATAGAATCGTTCAAGATTTTCCGCCAAACTTTTCACCATATCTAGTGTGAAGACTTCACATTCTTCATGATGTACTGGATATACATTCTCAAGAATTTCGTTCCCTTCTACTTTTACGGTAGCTCGATTCATACCTAATATTGCTTATTACAGTTACTGCCAATCATTACAGAGTGAAATATTTTGATATCTTATTTCGTGGAAAGTCAAAAAAGAATAGTTCGTTTAATTTTTATCTACAGAATCTCCGATTAATTGAAAAATTTGGTAAAATGTCATTCACTCCCTGCATTCAAGCTACTAGTTATTGCCTGTCCACCTAAGATGAGGAAAAAAAAAATGCAATCTGGAGAAATTTGACTGTCTTAACTAACCTTCAGCTATTCCCAGTCTTCTATGTCTTCTACAAAGGACATCACATTTCGAGCACCGATAATAAAGAACCGAAAGTCTATCTGATTTTCCATTTATACGATAAATTCTGGCTGCCTGGCCATCCGGTTCAAAAATAATTAGCGGTGGATGTTTGAAACGTCCACTCATTATTTCTGCTTCATGGGCGATCCCACTAAAACGAAAAAAGTTCACATCTCTTTGGCATACAGAACAAAAAAATGGTATCACGTCAGTATTAAAGAAATTAACAATCCGCTAACTTGTTCAGATTAAATTGCCACGGCATTTTTAGTTATTAATTAAGCTAAACGAAAATGGAAAAATGCTACCTCAAGTTATCATCTGCTCCATCACCGTTTCCATCATTATTTATCAATCTGAAGGTTATTAATTTAATTAGATAAAACTACAAAGTTGTAAGGCTATAAAAAAACTTTATTTGACTTGATGACCAACATCGGTTTTTGAAGGATGGCTTTTCTCATGTAACACAAATTAAAGTCAAAGTATTCTGCACATGAGACAGCAAATTATTAAACATTAATTTATAAAAAGTCAAAGCTTAAAAGTTAAACAATGGCATGATGTGAAAATTAATTACCCTTTCTTATGACTGACTGGAAAAACAAAATTTATAAAGAAACCTGAGAAGTTCTCGATTTTTCTGTCTTCTGATTCTTTCTGCCTGATGACATAACCGACTGTATTTTTTAGGAAGCGATTTCCATTTATCTGGGAAAGTATCATCATCTTGAATCTGTGTTTTAAGCTCACGATTTTTTTGTGCAACCAGTGCTCCCTAAGGCAAAAATTACCACTTTACTGATGTGTAGCGAAAAAAAAGAATAACACGTGATAGCAAGAACCAAAAAAAAAATCTGGACTAAAAAACTAACTAGTTTCCTGGCTGCCTCAGGTGTCAAGTTGCCTGCTTGAATTCTAGCCCGACAAGCTCTATCGATTTCCTGAAGTTGTTGGACCTCTTTTGGTAGTGGTTTACACTCCGGCAAATGTTCCGGATATGCATTTCCAATTATTTGACCATCTTTGGTTTTGATGTGTGCAAAGTAACGCTTCGTACGTTCTCCTGCTAATGCGTTCACTAACAAATAATAATAAACGATAGACCTAAGCAAGGTCAAGAGCAGTAAATTTATTTCGAGATGATGAAAGTGAAAAATTTGCACAAAAAAGAGTAAACAGACCAGAAGTTTTTAGCTTGTTGTTCGCAATGGAGTCACACTTGGAACAACGATAATAACACGTTGCGCCATGCTTGCCGCGTCCATATGCACTACACCGGTAGATACGCACTTTGGATGGATCATTTTTTTCCGGAATAACTATTGAGGATCGACTGAGTCGTAAAGAACGAACCTGACGTGGGACAGGTGGCAAAGATGAAGCATTTTCGGTTCTAAAAGAGTTAAAAGGATCACTCAACCACTGAAAAATAATTTTATTGTTTTTATTGCATTACTTATTAGATGACTCTTGTTGTCCACACTTTTTCCCCTCTCGTTTGATAAAATTCTCGGCATCATGACTTTTGCTTATATCTACGCATGCATTTGTCTCAACTTTTTCATCGCTTATTTCATTTGATACATTTTGAACGTTCCTTTTTTTCGGCATAACAAGTGTTCCGTACTGAAATAAGTATGAAGTAATCATTAGTAGCCTTTAATGATGTTGCACACCCAATTTCGTGTTGCGGTACAAATACTTGATTTTTTCGGTACTGTAAAGAAAGTGCGGAAAATATACTGAAAACAAGAAGGAAACAGCATGTTAGCAAATAATGACGAAGACACACCTTTTCTTTAAGCATGCTGTGAACTCGCTTTCTAACAGTTGATTGTGACATCTGACATCCAGTTTTGTAAGATATCATTTCTGTCCCCATCTTTTCTGTCAACTCTCTAGATGCAATCATTTCCAAAACTTTCATTACGGGTGGAGAAGACCAATCTATTTTTGCAATGCTAAAATATACATGTTTACATATGAATAAGATCCCAAAAAAAATTTTCGACTCTTATATTCATGAACCCAAGATCCGCACCGTTTTTTGTAATATTGAAAACAAAGTATATTCTCTCTATTTTTTAAATACTTATCAGATAAACAGATACATCTCACGTAATTTGGACTGTAATCATAATAAATCTTTATCTAAAATGATAAAAATCAAATGTGAAACTAATCAGAATCAATGTGCTAGTCAAGATCACAGATTCAAACTGAAATTCAACTTACTTTGATCTATTGTCACTAGAAACAGATGAACTAGTAGTATCCATTCTGCTATTATAATTATCCTGAAAAAGTGGTAAAACATAGCTCGTTGCACAAAGAACTTCATGTAATAAAATCAGAACTAGAGAAGAACGCTACTAATCTACTGCATTTTAAAATACTAGTAATCAATATTCACTAATGTTATATATGATGTGAATTGCTCCAGACTTGGGTTTACTGGTTATATACATAACAGATATACTATTAACAGTGATCCGAAATGAAAGACAAAAAAAGTACATCAGGAACTGATTCAGCTTTTGTGACTTTCGATATCTCTTCTGGTGCCAATATTTCCGGGTGCTGGCTTGAATAATGCAGATTTATATTCATAGGTGAACAACATGCTATAATTTTCTTGCAAATATTACATTTGAAATCATGACCATCTCCACTAACGAGAGTCCAGATTCGACGGCTTCGTTTCCGGCTGGCAGTCAGTATAGCTGGATTTTGACTTGAACTCTTTTCGTTACTCTATAAGTTTGATGAAATACCCTTAAAAACTGTAAATCCATACAGTAGTACTTACTTTTATACTTGAATTGATGTCAAAGAAAAACGATTTCGGGAATTCCAAATCACAGAGAATTCACCAGCTATACAGATCAACATAGACATTAGAGGCGTAAGACATACATGAGAAACAAAACTCAAGATAACCCAAGTCCTTCACATAATTCGTCATCCCCAAGGGTTAGTAAACCACTTACTTGTTCTGAAGTCCCTTGTTTTGACGGAACTACCTTTAAGGATGTAAAATCTTTATTCTCCGGAGGTCCATGTGCCGTAAAACCAATTCGTTTCACATCCCTGAACTGACCTCAATGAAATCACAGATTATGAGTACAGCAAATTCTTTATTACAACGCCTATACACTGAATTTCCTAGTACGACCAGCATAAAACGAAGATAATCTGCAACAGAAAATAATACAAAAACTAACACTTCTTCGGAATCAAAAGACATCCTCTTTGTTTATACGTACTACTGGGATCTACTTCGTTATATTTAATACGTATATTTATGACCACACCTGAAAACCATACAGACTCTTCAAAATTATCTTGAAACATAAGTATTCCAGCACATATACAAATTAATGAATCTCCCACAAAAAATAAACAGGACGAATAATAAGTACGTCTCACATAAATGGAAGGACAGGGTGTGGAAACTTCTTTATGACACAAATCGATGTCCAACAGAAAAGGACAATACACATATATATATATATATATAAAGTAGGAACGAACTGTCCTATAAGTTCTGATTAAAATCATTTCTGAGACAAGTGCCTTTCTAATCAATTAGGACTTCCATTTATTAGTTGAATTGCAAGTTAAAATGATGGAGGGTAAGCAGACCTTGTTTTAACACTTCGCATATGTTTACATATAATTCAATATCATTACATTCTCATGCCATTCATGTGTTAAATAAAAACAAACCAAATAAATTTATTAGTTGTACAGATGAACAAATATCACAACAGGAAGAACTTAAAAACAATAAAACCCAATGAAATTAGAAATTAAAATTTCTGCTTTGGATACAGGGACATCTTCTTCCATGGTTTTCCTACTTTTGCGCAATTAAACTAGTTAGCCTAATGTTGGAACACTCTTTTGAATCTAGCACAAGAAAATTTGAGATTATATGTAGTGCAATTCTACTTAGCTGAAAATGATAGTACCATGCAGTACGAAGTATGAAAAAGAACTTAAATGTTTACAGTAAATTTCTTTTATACTTGCTTTCGAACATTATCATTGAAGTAACTTCAAGTTGATAACAAAATCTTCAGAGCAAATATAAAGATCATGGATTCAACAAGAGATCACGTATTCTCAATTCTCTTCAACTAATATACAAATATAAGTAAGAGGTTAACTGCCCACAAATCGAAAGGAAACTGCTCAGGAATGTTGTAGCATATTTTGAATATGTACAACAAAATTTATGTAAAGTATACAATAGACGTATAATCAAATACAAAATTAATTCCATGAAAGTAAGTTCCAGGAATTAATTCGTTTAGAAATCCAATCATTGTAATAAGGTGAAATACTGAGATGTAATAAATGATTATTACCACTGAATGCTAAAAAAAATTGCAATTAAATGTTGCTGAAGCTGCATCACAATAAAATACTTGATTTGATTCTCACATATCCTATAACCAAGACCCAAAAGACACCAATTTTTTGAACTGACCTTCTGCAGCATTTGTTTCTTCAAGGAGCAATAAGTTATAACTGAATACATGAAGATAAACTTAGACACCAACAAAATGTACTGTATTGTTATCGCCTTCTTCTATAATCTCTTCATCTACGTAATAATTGGCATTACATGTTGAAATACGACATATATTGTTGACCATTGATTTCATTTCATCTCGGTATCTCATCATTTCTTGATACAGCATCTCATTTTCTTCATAAAAGCGTTTGCAAACACACCTTCGCTCTTGCGTTTTGATTACTGATGAAGTGTCCATATTGCTAAATAAATGTTACAGTAAAATACATTATAATTAAACAAGTATTACATATTAGCTGAAGTCAGAAAAATTGATGCATCCCAACCTCACATATGTTTCATTTATGGCTATTCCATTCCCACTTAGTTGGCCTGACTTACATTGGAGAAACTTTTTCTTGAGCACATCACACTCCTGCAAAAATAAGGTCAACACAATGGAAACTCTTACTTTTGTCTAAAATTCTTTTAAACCCAAACCATAGAACGCTGAAAAAATAAATAAACACGTTTTGTTTTAATTTATATAAAAAGATACAAGAACTGATTTCAAGTGGATAATCTTAGATTTCACTGCAACCCAAAAATTCTTCAGATTACTGCCCAGCTCTCTTAAAGATTCTAAAGCTAAAGGGAGGCACTTCGCGTGGTGTTTAGGATACATGTCAACAATAAGATTATCTTGCTTCTTCAATACAGCAGGCACCAGTGCTGCAAATAAAAAATGAATTAGTTATGGAAAAAGAAATGGACAAGAATGTCTCACTGTAGAATAGAAAATTATAAACTAGCTAAAAAATATTTGTAACAGAATAAAATCATTTCTATATTATGTTTGAGAAAAATGAATAATCTGAACTTTAGATTTCACTGATTTTCATACAAGGTATAGTGCCGTGAAAAAACCAAAATTAAACAATACTTATAGAACCAAGAAAGATGGAAAAATGATCATTATCACAAATATAACACTAATAAGCTTACTATTATCTTTCTCACACAATTCATCGCATCTTAAACAGTGATAAAGTGTCATTTTCTCATCATTTTTGGAGACTTCGTCATAAATCCTAACTGACAATCCACCATTCTCTGCTACGATTACAGAAGAAAGCAAGACAAGGGTCGCTGATGCACCGCCAAACTCCGTACTAAAAATTGATAACAAGGTCTTCAAAATACACGATCCACTTTTTTTTGCCGGCCATAAATGCAGTAAAATCGGTATAAAATACTTTAAATATGATCGTTACCTTTTATAATCTGCTCCTTCGGAATTTTTGTTGTCACAACTTAAATTTACGAATCTGAAATTATCAACAGATATAGTGAAATCAGAACAAAATACTTTAAACATGATCGTTACCTGCCATAGTCTGTTCCATCAGCATCCTTGTCAACGCAACTTTGACTTATGAATCTGAAACGATCAATATCAATGTAAGAGATTACTCTACCCGAAAAATACTTGACTGCTATAAGATTTTTACCATAAGTATTTGTAATTCGGTTCTTTACAAAGTTACCTCAGTAAAAAGTCCACTTCCCATGACATATTTTCACTTTTATCGTGGTTCAACCCATCGTTTTTACATTCTGGCTGCTTTCTTCTAATATCTGCACCAAGCCTTGAATACCAGTTCTTGTTTGATTTCAACTCCACAATATTTACCTTCTGAAGTTAACCTCAATAACTTATTTAATGATATTGTCTAATTTATTTGAAAAATAAATAAATCCAAAAGTAGAAATTCCTGACTAGTAAAAAGCACCTCGTTTTGACAAATGCGATCAATTTTCTTGAAGTCCTGTATTTTTCTTGCTATTGGATGACAAGCAGGATGATGCTGCGGATGAATATTTCCAGATAGTTTTCCATTGATTGTCTTGACATATGGAACGCTGAGTTTCGAACGTAAATCACCTAAAGAACAAAAACTAGGACGGAAACATGCGCGAATTTTGGTCGGAATTTCTAGATTCAACAGATTACTGAATAAAAAATTTAAAAAAGGTTGAAAAAACATTTTTTCAACTAATTACGAGGATGGTTATGTTAGTGTTAAACTCCAGATTTTAATAAAGAATAGTTTGAAAACGCCACTATCACTATGATAAAGTAGTAGTGAAATGATATACCAATAGCTTTCTTTTTGAAGGATTCACATTTTAAACACCGATAATAGTTTGTGGATGTTGAAGTTTCACGACCTAAGAGCTCGTAAATACGGAATTTCTTAGGATTATATTTCTCCGTAATGGCAATAGATGCTTTGCTTATTTTTGCTGATACCACTGAATAACCAGAAGATGGAAACGAATATGATGTACTAAAACAATGCAATTTGTACTACAGAGAGAATGAAATGCTATTCTAGACTAAAATAATGAAACAAAAGAATATAAAATCTAAACTTATTAATCGTAATTATAGAATGTTATCACAGCCCTATTCAATGGGATCAAATTAACAAACACAATAGATTAATCTAACTGTATTTCTAGAAAGAACGTAACCAAAAACAAAGTATAATTTCATCACCAACCATACAAACTTTTGTAAGGAAAAGGAATATCTCATACTCAGCTGTAATAAAGAGCCAAGAAAACCTTATAAATAAACTTTTCTGCAAATATTTTCATAAAAATATTTTTTCTCAGAATCATACTTTGTTATTCTTTTACGATTTTTAAGCGTAAGTAATTCTGGTGGTCGCTGCTCGGCCATAATTCATGAACACTCGTAACTGCAATTTATTACTTGATATTACAAACTTACCAACTGGTACTGCAAGACTTTTTTTGAGAGAAAATAGAAACAACTTATACCTGAAGAGGGTAGATAGCCAATAAAACCCCTGAATACACTTACAGCCTATATTTTCATAAATATATTTCTTTCAAAGTCATACTTTTGAATATTTCTACACATAACTACTATTGATGGTTACTCCACAGCCATAATTAACGAGTAAAATAAAAACTTAAGTACATGTCTTACTTACCACAATTACAACAGCGGCCAAATCACATGCAACCATTTATCCAACCACCTAACACACACCAATCCAAACATACGACCACCTAACTCGCCTATCTGTCAAATTGCTATTATTTATCTATCTATCTGCCTATCTATCTGTCTATCTATATGTCTATCTATCTGTTTACCGCCTATGCATGTATCTATCCTTTTACCTCTCCATCTCTCACCATACTAACCTTATGCATTATCCGTATATTACTGAAAACATAATACGATGAAAAAGATTTTTAACTATTACAAGATTTCGTGTTAAGAAACGGCGAAACTAAAATCACATTATATCACATTAATATCACATTATTACATGTTTTAGTCTTGGCATATTCCATTTGTTCCACGTGAATTGTCTGTTAATTGGCAATTTCGTAAGATACTAATGATAATAACGAATTGAATTATGTCTTTTTTAATCATCGTAATAATCTGGATAGAGTCCAGAAGATGAGCAGCAATAGTGCTGCCATTAATTAGCTAATCAGTTTTCTTAAATTTCTCGGTTTTGCTAGTTCACCATTTTCTTTTCTTCACATTATTAATGTGCATAAATGAACGATCTTAAAAAGATTACTGTCTATGACGGTAAAACTGAATTGCAGTTATTGAAAGTAAAGGCATTCTGTAGTATATAAATTTAGGATAGGTTGTACTATCAAATTAAATTGCATTAGTCTCAAGTAATATTATATAACTATACAAGATTGAAGTTTCTTTACGAAAACACCGGTATACATTAATTCATTTTCGCTACGTGTGTTGTCGGGAATGAAAAATTATGTGTATAGAAGTAACGAAAAAAGTTGATGATTGATTGAGTGGAATTGAGCACCTGTTGTTAAACTGAGTGTAATAAAATTTTAATTGAGCGAAACTTTGATTAGGTTTGGTTTGTGAATGCGCATAATTTTTGAATAATCTTTGTAATGTAAGTGAATTTTTGTACATTATTTCATCTTTGCAGCACTAATTTGTTGCTGATTTGAAAGCACTAATCTAATTAGCTTTCAGCTTAAGCTGTTGCGTAAATTTTATAGTTTAGTATCATTTATTAGCGCTGTATTAAAACTGTACAGATTTTTGTGAGGTTTTTCTGATAAAATTTCATTAATACCATTTTCATTTTTTAGATTTCTTTTGCGGCGGTAATAACTTTGAAAGCTACTGGAAATGTCATCCTTATACAACATTATTGTGAGTCGAAAGTAGGTTTAGAAAAAAAAAGAATGTCATACATGACATTCGGTTTTCACTTCAAAATATATCACTGATTTGAATTATTATTAAAGTATTCGATCTAAAGATTTGTCATATGAGCTGTATTTATTTATCACACTGTGAAGTGAACTAAATTTTTCTGCTAAGTCCATTTCACTTTTCCAGAAACTGGGATGGACAACAACTAACTCAGCATCTTTTTGCTTATAAAGAATTGCTGACCATTAGCAGTAAATTGGATATGAATCAAATCAATGAAATTATGGATGTGATCAGCGTACATCTCAAAAAGGAAAGTGAGGTTGTCTACCTTTGATTCACTTTGAAAATTATTACCTCATAGTGTAGTTTAACTACTTTTTTAGAATCTTAAGTTTCATAGATAATTAATATTATAGAATAATAAGTCTGCATTTGTATTAGCAAGGTTTTTATACACAACTAGAACCACCACTATGAGTTATTGTATTTATTGCTTTGTGGATTGTAGAGAATAGCCAATTAGCAGTCGTTCATTTATCATTTATTTATCAGTAACAATCATTGCTTTTGTAGAAAAGAGTGTACGGCTTTTCTCTTGTCAATTTGTATCAGTGTTTCAGTTCGAAAGGTGTTTAGCTACATCTGTCAGTTTGTCTTACATATTTTGATTTTTATAATTATATTGTTGATATTATCATATTATCAATCAACGATAGTATTGTACCAAATAAAATATCAATTAATTTGCAGTTACCTTTACTAGAAATGTTGCAAGTAAGTGCTGGAATTCTATGTATTCTTGAAGAAAAGGCAGGAGCAGCACTTGATGGGAAAAAGTTGATGCAAAGGAATTGGCCTGTTAATTTTCGTATTGTCATCAGACGTCTGCTTCAAACACCAGCAATTGGTAGTTACGTTCTGAAGTTCTGTTAAATTTTTAAGAGTACTCCTTCTACGTTTAATTAACTTTAATGTTAATTTTATTTCTTTTAGTTTTTGTTTCTCTAGTTTGTGAATCGAACTCATCAGAAAAATCGTTATTCGGTCAATACTTGCCGGTGTTGTTTGAGCTATCAGATGAATTGATTTCAATAATTGGAAGCTCATGGTTTGAAAGTGACCCCGAATTCTTATTGCTGTTATCATCTATGTCTTCTATATATTTACAAGATGTGTTTCAGATGAAGGTATTGTATTTATTGGATATTTTTCAAACATTTCGAATTTCTTTTTCAATGAATTTTTTGTATCTTCTACTGGAAAATTTCATTGGTTCACGTGTGATTATTTAGAACCTAACTAGCTTTACATAATATGCATATATTTTACACTAATTTTGATCACCAGCTTTGTCCTAAAGTAATCTAAAATTACAATATGCTCAAAAATAAAAAGGTAATTAACAAGAGGTTTGTTTGTTTTCGTTTTATCTGTTATAGACATCTGTTGGGCAATCATTCGTTCATGGACGTCTTAACTGTCAATTTTTACGTTTTGGTGAAGACACCAACATTTTGCCAGACGATAAGTTCGTTTTTCAATCGAGTTTAATTAAGATAACGTTGCTTATGTTTTTTCGATTTCTTAAGTTGAGTGATCAGGCATTTTTTTTTGCCATTAAGAGAAGTTTAGCTATGTTACTTCCATTATTTTTGCGCTTCCATACTTGTTGCCATGTTAAGACAAGGTTCAATTTGTCTTGCAATGTCTGTAACTGTTGATAAGGATAAAGAACATAAAATTGTTGTAGGTAAGCGCATTTTAATGGCAAATTTCTTATTTTAAGCTATAAAATAATGTGTAGAGAGAATTCTATTTCTAGAGCAGTTTTATTAAGCAAAATTTTACGACAATCCGCAATTTACGCCTGTGAATTCTGCCAGAGTTGTGATGAAAGTTCTGACGTTTCAAAAAAAATTATAATTTCGATATTCCAGTTTCTGTGCATGTACATTGATTTTGGAGGATTAATTGTATTACCTCCAGAATCCATTAAAAATCTTGGAAAAGCACTTCTTTATCATTCAGGTAAATATCTTTGAATTATTGTATCACATCATCAAGTAACTAATCTCATCGAAATTCATGTTGTCATACAAATATTTCACAAAAAGACATTTTAACATTATTTTAAAGGATTTCTTCTATCTGAATAATTGTAATTGGTTTAAATATGATTCCATTGCCTATCATCGTTCCATCAGGTGTCAGGTATACGTTTCCAGTCAGTGTTTCATTACAAAATGTTGGTTGGAAATAAATAGAATGAAATCAAAGTTTTGAGACAATCAGTTTTGCACTATTAATATGTTTTCGTAACATTTCGTAATTTTTTCATCTATAAGTGCCACTTTTTTTGTTACACTTAAAAAAAATGTTTCTTTTATAGTTGATTGTTCCGAAATTTCATTGGTTCCATTAGAATGTTTTGCCAAAATAATCTGCCACTTGCCAAATTTACCGGACATAACACTCGACACAATTATGAGAACACTGAATAGACATTATACCAGAAGAAATAAAGAAGATGTTGTTCATGTAAGTAATTTTACGATGCTTTTCGTCTTATGAGAACGATTCATTTCTAACATTCGAAAAAATATCCATTTTCAAAGAAAGATATGACTGTATGACCAGTGGTATCAACGAGAAGAGCAACCAGAAGCGCAGGGAACCATTTATTAAGTAAAATGGTTCGACTGCTGTAAAGAAGTATAAAAGTAACTATTAATATTCAAGTGTAGAAATTAAAAAAGTAATTATAGAATTCAAAAATTTACCGTTTATACTTCATACAAGAGTTTGAACCTTTCCAGAGTGTTTCTCAGAACATTTGAATAACGGAATGTAAAATGATTTTGTAGATTCTGGAAACAATCCAGGTACAGTTGGAAGGAACTGTTCATGACAAGAAGTGGTGTTCGAAGACTGGCATACATGAAATGAATAGTTTTTTGCAGCAGATAAAGTCAGGATTCGGAGTTGCTTGATTATAATTAAAGTAGCAGATTTTATCATTAAATATTTATTGCTCGTCCATAATTACCCAATTTTTAGGGGACATTTCGGCTAAAAAATAAGATGTTTTATTAAAAAATAAGCCAAAAATCTTTAATGGTAGTGCGTACTGTCTCAATTTTTTTGTTTTTTGGAAACAGACTTAAACAAACAGCTTTTAAAAAAATAAAACAACTAAAGAAAAAAAAACATAAAAAACAAAAATATGGCTTCATATATATATATATGAAACTATGCCATATTTTTTCAATTATATTTATATATATTTGTTATTTCTTATCAAGTGACTTCTATTTTGTCATCATTAATTTTGTTGTGTGAACCATGAAATTGAAAATATGGCATTAAATGCAAACAAAAATCTGGGTTGGGTTTTTTTTCCAATTTTAAGTGGTTTTTGCAGGGTAGATATAGGAATTAAAATGAATTAAATAAAATCAAATATAAGTACCATCCATTTTGTGCCTATTCATGCGATTTTGTTGACAACTATCTTTATCTTAATCATAATCAAATAAAAAAATATTGCTGTTAGTGTAAAGCTTCATCTATTTTATAAAAGCTTGAAAAGTATTTAGTTCTTGCTAAATATAATTAGTCATTTCTAAGTTTTCTTGCTCTGAATACGTGTGAAACTGAGCAGTCATAGTCTCGGTGACATTTCTATTAACATTTTGTGACAATTGATGTACAGTGCAAGCTGTTAAAATCAAGTTTTTGAAATCGGAGAGATGATTAAGATTCGCATATTTTGTTTGAAATGTCAGGTCAGCAGCTATTATTGGTATTAGCTCTTTAAAAAAGCCATGTGCCATACTGTTTTTGCTTTTGATTGTAATGAAGCGTTATTACTTTCTATTCGTTGCTTATAATGTTCTCCTTCTTTTACATTATTTAAATCGTTTGCTATTCACCTTTCGAAATAGATTATTTAAGTCTTTCACACAATATCTACATCAATACTGTGATATTTTCAGTTTTCCATCTAGATTACTAGGACTCCGCACGATCATGAAAATTAGCTATGTATTCATGGCATAAGAATTACTTTCGTTAATTTTTGTTAATGCTTGCAAGTAGTTCATATGGGATTTGTGCGGTTCTATTTTGTGCTTTTGGTGGTAAGGTAGGCGATATTTCATAAGTAGTTCTATAGAATGCCAATTTTTGTTTTTAAAAGTCGTATGCTTTTTTCAGGTTTTCGAAGATTCCATCGATACAGTTTTAAAGTTTTATCAAATTTTCATACATTCATTTGCGTATATCCCTGTTGTGGTCGTATTCTCGATTGTAAATATGTTTATTTTGTATCGGAATCTATCATCATAGGATTGTTACTTTAAGTTTACATCCATATTTCCTTTACCATGCTTTGCACTTGTTCTAGAAGGAAGTATATCACTTGCATTATCTTTATCGAGCTTTGTCGCTAGTATTGTATTTGATTTATTAGGATTACTCTTCCCAAGGTTGAAACAGTTTCATATTCCTTATTGTTTTCTCAGGTTACGCTACCTAATCTTCTCGTGGTATGGAAGTTTTAGATAAGAAAAATGCGATATTAACGAATGTTGAGGTCTTAAAAGTGTTAAGAGACACTCGAAGAAAAGAAAATGCTCTTCCTAAGCATCAACGTTCATGGAGCGTTGGCACAGTTTTATATGAGGTATGCTTATTTTCAAGAGTTGTTGGGACCTATGTTTTATTTTATCACTCATGATTCTTGACATTTGAGCTTATTTTTGCTTAATCTTTGATCTGTAATTGGACTTCTCAAAAGCAGAATTTCAGTGCAGATAAAATAAAGTTATGACTTGAAGTTATGTTGATTATGTATTTCTTAATTATATTTAGTACTCGTTAACATAGTTTTTTGTTTCATTCATCTTCAAATTATTTGCCATGTCCTTTTACTTGATAGTATTGTAATTGTAGACTATGAAATATCTGCAAAATTCACCGGCTGGATCACAAAAGAATAGCTCTGTTAAAGAGTTTTCCAAAAAAGTACAACCGTATGAGGTTGTTTTTAATATTTAACTTTATACAGTATACTTTTTTAAAACGTTATGTAGTTTTGAAGTGTTCTAAAATTTGTAATCTCCTCTTCACTAGGCATTTTTTTTTTAATTTTTCTCCTTTAGTCTTTGTTCATTGATTTTGTAGTGATATATACTGATATTTCATTTTTTAATTTATCGAAAGAAAAGATTTTTCATTGCTAACATTTTATTTATAGTTATTGTTGGTAGAAGTCTTACAGCTCATAAATTTGGAGGTGTCAAGTGTTAAGGAGGTGAGACTGTGTTGATTTCTCAAGTAATTCCCAAATACTTGGATTTTATGATAGAAATTTTTGCCTTACACAAATGGACGAATCATAATTATTTGACGCTTGTTGCATTTTAAATTTTTTCCACAATTTTATGGCTTAGTTCTGTTCTTATTTATTTGTATGTATTCTCTTGAGTGTTCAAAGACAAGTTAAATTAGAATGCATTATTGTTCTAACAATTTTAATTTTAAGTTTAGATGCGAGTAATCATAGAAGAGGTCGACGAGCGTTTAACAGAAGAACAAATAAAGTCGTTAGTTGCAGTAAGTGTCCAAACCTAGAATATATCCATTTTAAGATCATTATATGTCTAAGTAATTATTTATGTTAATTTTTCGCAACGGTTTTTTTTTCAGTTGATAAAGAAATATTTGTCGCGACCCAGAGATAATCCGTAGCAGAAGTTGAAAATGAAAGGAAACTAATAACCGAAATACTCGTTTGTGAACTGCTGTGGTAGATTCTTCCTGCAATCATTTACCACACAAAAATATATATTTATAATATATTGTGGTGAATAAAAAAGCATTAACTGACTGTTTAATTTTTGTAAGTTTTCTAGACAGATTATCACTAAGTTGTCTCATTATAAATCATTAGATTAAATATGCGGTAGTCATAGTTTTTCAAACACTTTTTCGTTTGTTCATGCAAAATTTGAGAGGAAAACGGTTCCTAACAATTCGTTCGATTAACATTTGAATAATTATTGATTGATGGTATCAAATTTTCTCAAATTTCGTCATTCTTCATGCTTCTCGTCTTTTTGTGCAAATACTGCCGATCAGATTTCAACTTCTTTCTTGGAAGTTTGAGTTTTTTTTGTGTTCGAAAGCCTTTGTACTTGGTAATCTTTCATGACGCATTTCAGGACCATCTAATGAAACCATCTTTTTCTTTGACCAGATTTATAACTTTCTTTCAGATGCACACAAAATATATACACAAGTTTTTCTTCACACTTTGTTTTGGTCATCCATCAGTAATGAGAAGTGATAAAAGTAGAATTTAGGCTCACACTGTAGATTCCGAAATTTTCGCAAAAATTTTGGCATATTTAAAATGAATACAATGATGATAACTTTGTTTTTTATGCAATCATCTCACACTTCAATAGGAAGTGAACAGTTCATTTATGTCTAAGTCTAAGCAACCTACTGTCTCGCCATCTTTTCTAATTGCAAAAAAGTTTTGTGCTATGCTAGTATTATCTGCTTAATTCTTGAACCACATTTAAGTCGACTACAACAGACTACAAAAGTTATTCGACAAAAACAATTAGCAAAATTCATGAATTCTGAGTCTCGGTATTCATTTGCTACAAGATCAATTCCAGATCAAATTTCAGATTACTGTAGTATAGAGGATACTAGTTGTATATGTCGCTAGAAAGTATTTTGGGACTAGGCATCTAATGTGATTTTTAGGCTTAGAATAAACTAGAACTCTAATACAGGCAAGGATTTTTTCTATAATAACTCCAATAACTTTTATAATAGTATCATCTAGTGATAGCTTTTATTTGAATGCTGGATAACACAAAAAAGTAAAGTAAAAAAGTTCCTCAACTGTTATCAAAGACTGGAGGGAACTCTAACCTTCATATTTTAATTTTTCTTTCTCTACAAAATTTGGATTTATTATTGTCAGTCAAGTTTACTGATATGCTACAAATAATATAATGAAGCTGACCGGTCGGTGCAAAAATAAAATCCGTTTATTGTGCGACAACCTTTTGCTGTTCAACTCTTTGTAGCCTATATTGAGTTTGATGTTCAACCATAGAATTTGTTTTTACATAGTGTAGTAGGAGAGAAAGCCCAATAAGGTAGAGGTATAATATTTGTGGAATAAATTCAATAATAAAAATATGCAGAAGCTAGAAAAGACAAAAAAGGCTACTCGAACATATTAAAAAAAACTGTTTTTCAAATAAAAGCAATAAACGAAATATTTTTTGCATTCCTCATACCTTATTACTAGTAATAACAGTGCTATATAAATGGGAAATGCAATGTAAATATAACTACAGTTTATTTTCCAGTTTATTGACAGAAACTTACGTAGGACGTCATTATGATAGTTAATGACTTATCCCAATACGTATAAGTAGAAAAGAATGCTTCAGTAATACCTCACCGGCCATTAAATTGTTGGATTTCACCACAAATAACAAGAAATAAATTTTTATATCTGAGTGATAGCTGTGATGAAGACATGTTCAAGCTTACGAATGAGCGATTTGCGCGATAAGCAAGCAAAACCATATAGTGTCAAAAATATCACAAAACCCAAAGGTATTACTTGATGGAACTTCTAGACGAAAATACTCAAACGATTGATAAATACAATACCGGTAGTACTATTTTTTGGCATATTTGACTAAGAAATGATATAGAAAGTTATTAGCACAAAAGGTACATTACAATCATTTGGTTTCTAAAGTGCATTAATGTTTTTTATATCATATTGAACGATGTACTGCCTCCAAGACTAAGTTCTTCGTTATAAGTCTAATTTAATAATTGTTCATCATAAACGCATTTGAAAATGCATAAATTGAAGAGGAAGTAAAAAAATTGATGATGGAAAAGGAAGAATAGCAAGCATATGAAGGAAGAAAGAAGGTTACAGTTGAGAAGTTGCCAAAGAAAGTTTTTAAATTTGAGTTCACTTTCAGATCATTCACTAATCGGAATTGGTAGTGACCTTTGATATTTCTGAAGTCATTTGATTTGATTTTGATAGCAAAGTATCAAACTACATTAGTAATTAATAGCTAAAAAAGTTAGCACAAGCAGTTGAAGCACATTGTACTTATTTTATTTCATTATGAGAACACAATTATACTCTTTATGATTACTTTTCTATCTAACTTATCGCTCTACAAAACTCGCAACAATTTGCATACCAAAATTTTATGCTTTATATTTTGCTAATTTTATGCGAAAATCGGTTTTTAATTGTGTTAGTGATAATATTTGCTACATTTGTTATCAAAAAAACAGAAAGAAAAATAATACAGTGGGTTTTTTTTTAATGCTGCGAGAAAGAGAATAATAATAAGTAATGCTTAAATAAGTAGTAAGCATTCTCCGATGTTAAAAAGTTTTAAATTTGATTGCATTAATAATGAATAGTTTTTTAATATCAAAAGCTAGATAATCTCTCTGTTTGATACATAATGAGCGATTTTCATGCTAAAATGATAGAAGCTTTGCTAATTAACATCATTAATTAATATGCTAGTTTAGTGTCGAATTTGAATTTCACTTGAGTGATTTACTAAATTTTCGATCACAGCTATTGTCATTGTTATGGGTGGATGTGAATGTGGATGTGGATGTGGATGTGGATGTGGATGTAGATGTAGATGTGGATGTGGATGTGTGATGCCTGAATAATTAACTAGCTCTGTAGAAAGTCCACTTGATGAATGCAAAACGCTTAAAAAATGACTTGTAAAATTTAATTCATTTCAATTAGCTTATGAATAATTAGTTTCCAAAGATGAGTTTTATAAATCCGTTTACTCTTTTCTTACTGTATCATAGTTACTACTTGTGAACAAAATTTTAGCTAATTTTAGTTTTCAAATTAGACTTCATTTAATTGTGCTATCTAAAATTTATAAAGTAAAAATTACAAAAATGACTTCAAATTTACAAAATTCTAAGTCTAACTATTCCTTTTATCCATTCATCATCGATAATACTCAGAAAGTGAAATAAATGAAGTTTTCTCACTGAGAATAACAGCAAGCAATACAAAATAATATAGAAATTGTACTTGCGAATAGATAGATAAACGTTTATTGCATAAATAATAATAGTTATTGTCTTTTATTAAATTTCTTAGTCTAATTAAGTCCAAGTCCAAGATTGTTTTTATATGAATTAATTCAAATGAAATAGTGTTTTCGATTATTATTAATTGCGTCAAATTGAAATTTGTGATGACCTAAGAACCTGTCAAATTTAGGATGAATTGAACATGTTTATTACTGGTTCATTTCTGACAAATCGGTTGAAATTTGTCGTATTTCTCCTCCAGACCATATGCTGAAAGATTGTTCTTAATCTGACCTTAAATTTAATACTAGCTAGTACCAATCATAAAATCTTAGAAATAATTAATACGTTTAGTAAATCATTTCTTTATCTTCTTCAATTCAGTCAGTACAATTCTTTAAATTGTTTGGCAGTAGTATGAAAAATAAATATATTTCAAATTAATGGAAGGTAAATTTTCAGTTTATTTTCGTCTCCATTTCTCTTTCTCTTACAAATATTACATCAAATTTTTTAACCTTTAATAAGCAAAATAATGTTGAATTCAGAAAGATAAGAAAAAAACTTTAAACATCATCCAGCCCAACACTCCAAAGAAGTAACCTCTAAAACAATAGGCATAAAGCTATGATTAGCTCCACAAATTTCTGAACACTGACCATAAAACAATCCTAATAAAGAAAAATTTAAAAGTAATTTTAGTTAACAAACCACTAAGAGCATCTATTTTAATAAAACATTTTGGCAAACAAAAAGAATGAATAACATCTCCCGAAGTGCAATACACTCCTACACTTAACCCCGCAGGCAAAACACAACGATTATCCACCTCTAACAAACGAAACTCCCCCGCCCGCAAATCTTCTAAAGGCTTTATAAAAGAATCAAAACTTAATTCTGCTCTATTGCCACTTACTACATTTCGATTCAAAAATTTTGTACCTTTCTTAACATTGTATTATTAAAAAGTATATATATTATATTCATAGATAGTATTGCGATGTTGATAATGAACTTTCATGCAGTTCTATCACTGATTTTACATTGTGTTGGGTTATCAGTTGGTATCTGGATGTGGTACTTATTTCCGAAAAAGGTAAGTAAAAACTAATATAAAGTTTTTGTTAATTATTTAATTGTAAGTATTTTACAAGCATTATATTAAAATCAGTCTTTAAGATATCATAATTCCATATTAGCCTTACTTTTTTGCAAAATTTTTCTGCTTTTGTTTCAGTAATTCATTTTGCTAACAATTTTTAGCCTTTACTGAATGTTCAAGCTTCGATGTACGACGAATGTAAAGGAAAGGAACTTCGAACGATAAATGAGCATTTTAACATAATACTCATTTGAAAATTATTGCTGTTAACTATCATGGCACAGTTCACACCGTATCGCTTTTACTATTTGCTAGTAATTTTTTACACGTCTCTGATTCATTTCATTGCAACACTTTTTAACTCAATTCATTTACTGTTTTTATTTGATTGACTTTTTGGTTTATTTATTTTCATTTGTCTTCAAAATATTTATTCACAAATAAAAAGGTCAATAAAATTTGCAAAAAAAATTATAATTAATAAAAATGCAATTATTCATAACATTGTTAAGCTAAAATTTGGTCAATTATACACTATTTGCTGTCTAATCTGATAGTATTTAAAAAGTGTTAAGCTTATGACAAATTAATTCTACTGTTTACATTAATTTCTTCCACTTTGCATTTTTATTCCATTTCGAACTCTATCTAACACGCAAGTATTACGTTACTCATTTATCAAATTTATATTTATTAATTTTTTAATTAATTAATTTTTAACAAAATCTTTAGCATACGATATGTGGCAATTTTTGATTACATTAGATTACTTTTATGTTCTAAAATTTTTATCTTCATTCAGGATTTTAGTTAATGTTTGATCAATCTGTATATGGTAATTTTTAAAATTAGACTGAATGGCTTTGTTTTTCATATTGAATCTCATTGTTACATACATGTTTTATATTTGTACTCCCTGAAATCTGCGACTTTATGTTTCTACAAGAAGCCAATGAATCAGAAATAAAAATTGTCATTAGTAAAAGATTTTCACTTTTATATTTATCAATCAGAATCATCTCATAAATATGATTTGATCTTTTTATCAACATATTTTATTACTGTGCCAGAATCTTGCAAAAAACAAAAAAAATAAATAGTAAATAATTGTCATTATCTCCTATTTATATCACCAAATTTCAAATATCTAAATATTTATATCTTTCTGCAGATTTATCACTTCTTACAATAGCGGTCATGCAGATATCATTCGTTATGGAAATATTGTTGTTATATACCAGCACAGGTAATAAAACACAAAATTATTGGATAAATTGAGTGCAGTATGATCAAACTGCTTTTATGATCTATCTTATTCTATTGAAGACAAAAGTTTTATTCTAAATTTTTTTGAATTATTAAAATATTTAAAAAATTCCAATTATTATATTGAGTTTTTAACTCATTCTTCTACTTAATGCAAATATCATAATCGTACAGATGCGCAATTTTATGATATGAAAAAATTTGTTTATATAAGTCATCAACGCTCTGCTACTTCATACTATCGCAGTTGTTCTAACAAAGTCATCACATTTTTGATTGCATCAGTCAGTCTTCTTGTTCTGTGAGAAGCGCAATCTAAAAAAGTTTCAGTATTTAATATTTTTTTTAAAGAAAAAAATCACTGACGAGAGAAGTGTGTTGATGCAACGTTTATCGATGATTGGAATCAAAATCAGTCGTAATTTAATTTATTAATTGTATAGATATCATAATATCTCATCACTAATTCACACTTATATGACCTTCAGTTTTATCTCATTAAATTCACGATTTTCCCCATTTTTAATATAAATAAACCGGCTTTTCCAGTTGGCCAAACAGTTATTTACACATCTGATATTGCAAACCAAACTATTTTCGGTCTTCAAAATTGTTTATAAATCGAAAAATCATATGGAACTTTGTTAAAAACTGAATTCGCATGGGAGCAATTGTTCGAAATTTTGTTTTCATAAAACCTGGTATAATTTTTACTCAATAAAATTTATTTTAATAATATTTTTGAAAGATTGACAATATAAATAATATTTTTGATGAGAATATCTGTAAAACTTATGAGATAAATTTCAAAAATAAATAAAAATAATATTTATTAAATTTCACAAAATTTATTATTTCGGGTGTAAAAATTATAAAAAATAAAAAATTACACATAACAAACATTAATTTTATTATGAATACTATTATCAGACTGAGCTAACTTTGTTATTAATATCGTGAAACTTTTCATTTAGAATCTGTTTAATTTTATGCATAATAAATAAAAATTTTTAAAGATTTGGTCTAAAAATAATTGTATTTCAATGAAATGACTTTTTAGAACTGAAAAATAACTTAATATTAACAAATCATATTTGGGCACTCAAAATTGCGCTCAATACATACACAATTACATAAAAATTGATGAAGAATAAATTTGATCATTAAATAATCAATCATTTAATCAAATAGAATACAAATATTTAATTCTTAAAAGTTTGCTATATTCTTCTCATGAATTGCGGTTCATTGTTACGCTTCAAAATTGCTTCAACTCGGGCGCGATTCATTTCAAATGACGAATACACTTCATTATTCGCTTCATTCGACCACGTAAGTGCTAAAGGTGACCGATTTATAATAGATATATCAGATGGTGGTGGAATTTGATTGTATCGTTCAAGCAATCGCCTAAAATTTCAATATTTTTTAAATCGCATTCATTTTATAAACTTTTGTAATTACAGAAAGTGTTATAAAAATTAATTCAATAAAAAGTTATATAAATATTCAAAAAATACCAAATTACTCACAAACAATTACACAAAACTAATTAATTAATAAGCTAACTAACTAAACTCACTCTCTTTCTTGACTTTGACTGCAATTATTTGCTTCATCACTTTTTTTTAACTTTTGCCTTTGTCTGAAAAACAAAATATGAAATTGTAAGTTCAACTAACATGCATTTTTATCACTGTAAAAATTTTTAGCTACAACAGTTATTGATTATTACTGGTAAATAATAATAATTAGATGAAACTAAAGCAAAAATTAGAATTTTTGTAATTCTAGACTGTATATTCATAATTAAAACTTTGATATTTATTTAATAAAGAAAATGTGCTTGATATTGTCTATTATAAACTTTCAAACTGTTACATAATTTCTACACTAATGAGTCTATAAATAGAAAGTAAGAGCTAACTTTTTATAAAAAAAAATATTTGCGATTATCCAACCAACTGATGCCATAATATACAATGGTAGCATTAAACAAATTGTCCACAAGCATCGCTTATACATTTCGCTCCTTTTCAACTAAACATAAAATTGCTCTAATTATGAATTTTCTTTTGCTTTTTCAAACAATTTTTTAATTCATACCTATAATTAGAATTTATTTAGCGTACTCAAATTATGATTTAAATAATAATAATAATAATAAATGTATTTATACTTCGTTTTCATAAAGCATATTTACACGTTCTTCGATCATTTCCATCAATAAATTTAACTTTTCCCCCTTCACATCGAAATATTCCGGGATATGAAAATGCCAGGCATTGCTGTAGAAGTAAAGTTTGACAAGTAATCAAAAATAATATCCGTAATCAAAAAAATTGTGCTTATTTTTGACACAAATTGCTATCAGTGCTATCATACTCTTCAATGACATAATTTAGAGTTGATAAAGTTCTGAAATGTAAAGTATAAAATTTTTGTGCAAGTCATATCGTATATGAATCTAAAGTTTATTTCGTATTTATAAAATCTTAAAAGCTCTCTCTTAGAATTATTTGAATGAATTATGCATTTGAATTAAAAAAATTTTTGAACGATTTGATAATGAAATGTGTAAAAATACTATCCTTTCCAATTTTTAGAAAATTGTAAGCAAAAATGATTACATTTGATGTAAATGAAAAAAAAATTACTTATATCAAATAAATAATTTTTTAATAAAAATATTTAATAATAATAAGAATATTTTTTCAAATAATATTTGCATATTTCAAAATAAGAGAATATTATCTATATTTATGGGAAAGATATCAAATAACAGCTAATTAACAGCAGTCTTTTTCCATTATAAAAAGATTCAAGTGTGTGTAAATTTTCACTGCTTAGCTTTTTAAAAAGTAAATTTTTAATACAGTAATTGTTTCGTTTACAGTAGTTATGAAGTGAAGAAAAATTCCGTAACTAATTGTTTTGCTATGATAATTTCATCTTTTTAAACTTAATCTCATCTATACTTCAAAATAAAGAAAATTTTAACAAACTGTTAAAGTTTATATGTATGTAAAAATCCATGAAATGCGAAAAGAAGAGAAAATACGAAAGTACCGATCGTTTTTGATAATTTGAATGGTACCATCATTAACAAATCTCGCTTTACTAATGCACTGAGCCATATGTGTTTGATAAATTGTGGATATAGCAATAAATCCAGCAATGTAATCCATTCTACCAACGGATACAACTTGATTACTGAAACCATC
>UYYF01004323.1:4828-65963 GCA_900618365.1 Thelazia callipaeda | reverse complement strand
CTTTTATCAAACTTCATGTTCATGTTCATGAACGACAACAACTTTTATTAAACACAGAATGCTTTCTTTTTTATTTGTAGCAATCAACTAGTACAATTTTTGTTATTTACTTGTGCTGTTAAGTTATTTATGCTTTGTCGTCAATTTTGAATACATTTATTTTCTGTTTTAATACACTCACTCTTAATTCATTTTCAACAAAGCGTTTTATGATCAAGAAATTTAACTTGTTCACTTACACTTTTCATTACTTATCAACAACTGACAAAGTTAGATGTGTGTACCACAAGTGAACTGCAAATACAACTGAGTAACATGAATTGTTTTGCGAATAGTAATCAAAACAAGTGCATGCTAAAACATATAGTGAACAAACTGACTGATATATCACTATATAAATAATGACAAACTTTGAAAGGTGAGATGAAATACTTGAAGTTATATCGATAAGTTAGCATATATTGATAAAAAAATCAGACTAGAAGATATTTTTGATAAATGTTATCTTTTCGTCTTAAAAAGTAAGTAAATTCCTTCATCTTAGTTCATGATTTGAAGTAATCTTTATCAAATTTATATTTATTACTTTGAATTCGTCGTTTCATTTCATAGCTGTAATCCACATCTTCGCCATCAATTTCATCTTCTCCAGTCCATTCCGATTCTGTACTGTTTGTGTCAGATATCCGTGGGATCTTCAACTCATCACATATAATATTTTGAATTTCTTGATTCACAAATTGACTCAACTTAATTTGTGGCTCACGTTCTTTCAGTTGCTGTATTAGTGAATATGCCTGAAAGCAAAAAGCATTTTGTAATTTCAGCATTTCTTCTGTTATAACTTTAAGCACTAAATACTAACTTTGTTGTAATTCAGTACATGAACATTATGCATAATCATCACAGCATAAATATCACCCAGCCTAATACTTTTACAAATCTCTTTATCATTCGCAAGAGCTTCGCATTGCCGAATTGCATCTGAGGAATCCATTTCATAGGCACTGAAAATTATAAATTGCTATTGCCTTACTGGACTTTTAATCATTTTTTTCACTCAAAAATTAACCAAAAATAACCAAGTACTTATCAAATATGATACTGAAATATAACAATTTTACATATACAGTCAATATTTTTACGTTCTGATGTGTAGGAATTTTTTTATGTGCCCAATAGTTTTTTCTAATTTATTTTGCCGTCCCATTAAATATTCCTTGCTATCTGCATTTGTTTCGAATGCTTTAGTGAGATATTTCATGGCTTCAATAAGAGCATCCATAGCTTTACTATAATCTCTGTAATCGTCAATCTCAACCTATAATAATAACAATTTTCATTTAGACCAAATTATAATTTTCTTTTTTCTTCTCAAAAATCTTAATGGCATGAAACTAGCAGAAAAGAAACAAGTAACATGTGAAAAAAATTTATCAATTTTAATTATTAATAAGACTTACTTTCCATAATACAAGTATAATTTCTTAAAATAGATAAAAAATGCTATTTGTTTGTGCTAAAATGAAACTGATTAATTAAACAAATTATTCGAAGAGTAATCAACTAATCACTTCTGCGCAAGCTTCATAGAAAGTAGCTAAATGTTCATGTGCGTTAGCTTTACTGTAAAACGATTCGATCCGTTTCATCAAATCCCCATTTTCTTTCCAATTCAATGTTTGCAAATAATTTGCAGCTAATATATAAATCTCCTTATTTTTTGCTGTAGATGCAAAGAATATAATTTTAGGAGTATCAGCCGATTTAATTAGCGATTGCATAGCCTGCAAACATTTTACTTTACAAAACGATGAAAATTGAAGTTGATAGTAAGTAAGGGTGAAAAAAAGTGTTTTAGTTTTTTCTTTTTTCAGCTTTGTAATGATAATGCATTATGCGAGTAATTCATTTTAAATTGAATATTTTTATCTTATTTTTGCCATTTCATTTTCGATATAAATTTATGTACTTGTCTAAATATTTTCAATAAAATTTTTGAAATATCTGACATAGAACAGTCATTTCAACATTACAAGCATAGCTGCAAAGTTTTAATCAACATTTATACTTCAAAATTTCATTTCCGGAAATCCAAGTTTTTTTTTTTTTTAATAATAAGAATGACGAAAAAGCTTATCTTAAGTTTATTTCCAGCTTGAGTATACTTTTTTGCAGCAAAATGATAATTTCGCTGATGTAGACAACATTCAGCAATAGATTCTAGCAATTTAATGCGATCTGCTTCATTTGTAATATTTTCTAAACATTCACAAATTTTTATAAATTACTGTAATGTTACAGAAGTTGTGTTATTTTATGAGTACCAAATTTTTTTGAAAAGTAAAGAAAGAATTAGAATTTACTGAAATGCGTATGCTTATTTTAAAATTAATCAAATTCTATAAAAGATTAAATTAATTAAAACTAAAAAAATCTGATAAAAATTGACAAGCCTTTTGAAGGAGTTAATTTTTCTGCCAGTGTTTCACTTAATGGAACATTTTTTTCTTTGCATAGATTGACTGCCTCCCAATACTGCATTAAATTAAGTGATTGAAAGTATAAAAAGAATTTAGAATCTACTTACTTAACTTAATTTTATAACTCTTTTGAAGGTTAAACAAGAATCACATTAATCGTTTAATTAATAAAAATGCTTGGAAATTATTTACTGATGAGAATTTATAAAAAGAAATCACATTTTTAGCATAAGCTAGTAACTGAACAGCTTTATCAAATTGCTGATTATTTTGGAAGAATTCAGCAGCACGTTGAAGCGTTTGTGGATCAGAATTCTGATCCAAATCATTACTGATGAGATCTAATGCACTAAACTGTTCTGTACGAAATGCTAAGTCAAGAGCGCGATTAATCATGCCAGCCTAAATTTTATTAAACTATTACTAAAAGTTATTACTTAAAGTCATAATCGGGATAATGAATGATGAGTAATCAGAAATTAAAATGCAACACTGAGAATTGGAAAAATCAAGGTTATGATAAAATTTGAAGTTTAGAATAAAATATCTGACTAAAATATTATCCATTCCTTTACCTTATGATACAGCATTACAGCTTTATCAGCTTGTCCAGGTATATTTTCATAATATTGCGCTGCCTCAACTATTTCATTTCCTCCAGCCATCAGAGCCAAGTTAGCAATTTCCTCGTTTATACAATGTTCCTGCAAATATTTATTTTCAAAATTTTTGAGTTGTTTGATGAAATGTAAGTTAATAAACATAAAATTAATCCAAAAAATAATAGCCTAATTTGTCAATCAAAGGAAAAATTTAATGCATTTCATTCAGTTTTCAATAATTTTTGTAAGATTTCAGCCTCGTAACATATAAAAAACAAAATCACTTCTTAAAATATAATAATTTAGCAAAAAGAAATTACTCATACTTTAGCAAGTCGTAATGCATTACTGTATGCGCATGCTTTCGTGAAGAATGCTACTGCTTTTTTTGGATCCATGTGTGCTTCAAAGTATTGCCCCAGATAGTAACATGCTGCTTTATTGTCACTATTATTAGCTACTTCAACTGCCTGTAATATCATTACTAACTTACACAGTAAAATAATTTTATTTCTGTATTAAATAAGTAGCTTATTTTCACAAGTTAATTGTATCTTCAAATGACTTGTGCATAAACCAAAAACAATTAACTCAGAAAAATTTTAAGCAATATTATAATTTAAATTAAATGAAGTAAATTTATATTTTTATAGCGATAAATAAAGCTTAAATTGTTTTCTACATTAAAAAATAAAAATAAAACAACTTCGATACTTTTCATTACTGACTTCGTCAATATCATTGCTATAACACAGTAGACGAACAATTGATAAATAATCATTCGTATACTGATAAAATAATCGCGCTACTTTTAATTCATTTTGACTTTCCATATATTGAGCCCACCACTGTTGTAAATCTCTGTAAATCATTGATAATATTCATCGTTAAATGCTGTAAATAAAACGAAGTGAAAAACTGTTATCAAGTAAGCATATGGTATTTATTTGAATGCATCAAAATTTGATTAAAAATTGTGATTGTAATTTTTTTTCAAAAACTTGACAGATAACTATAATGTTTTGAGAAGTAATTTGAATTATAAGTAACGAAAAAAACTAACGGATCTTTTGTTTTCTTTATATATGCCTCAAGCATTTTAGGTTCATTGAAAAGCATACGTGGCACCTCAAATCGATGCATGCCTGATTTTTCATAGCTAAAAAATTCTTCGCCAAAATGAGCTAAAAAGTTTAAAAAAATAAAATATAAAAGAAAAAGTAATAAAATGCGATCGAAATTATTACGTACTTTTCGATAGCTTTATCAATTAAACCCAATGACTCAAGATGCTTTGCATAATTGTAATATGTGTTCCGTAGATGGATTCGATCATTATTTTGAGCAAACTGAATAGCCTATAACTCCAATTACTTTCATTAATGCTTTATAAAATTTGCTTAATTCCTTCATATCATCAAAAATAATAAATGTTAACCTCATCCCAACGATTTCGTGTTTGCAGAAGTCGATTTACCAAATCGTATCTTTTACATTTGTAGAACAATTCTTGCGCTTCATCCTGAGATTAATTCATTAATTCAAAAATGTGATTATGAAAATAAGAAAACTATGACATTTGAGAGACTTACTAATAAACCAAGCTGGATGGCTAAAATAGCCACTTGAACTTCATGAGGGTCATTATTTTTGCTTGAGATGCGTAAAGCTCTTGCTCCAGAGGCATGTTTCATTTTCCCGAGACATATTAGAGCTATATCAAGACGTTGTGTTTTCACGCACATCTGAGCCATATGCTCCCAAACACTTTCGCTAAATTGAAACATAATGGTTATGAAAAAGAAAAGTGCAGCTGCTGTATTAGAAACGTTGAAAAATTACAAAAATACGGATAATTTTTGTCGAAATAAGAGCAGTATTTTCAAAATATAGACGTAACCTTTTGATTAATTTGATAGCTTTGAATGCTTCATCCATTTTATCAACTGTCATATAGTACAAGAAATTCATTACTGCCTGAAGTTTAATGTATCGAATTTTGTAATAAAAGAAGCGATATACATATACGAGTCAAAAAATCCAAATTAAGAAAACCTTAATGGAATCGAAAATAGCACTTATTATTATGTATTAATTATGCACCTCTTTAGTTGCTGTATCAGAATTTTCTAGCCCGAAAAATTCAGGTAAAATTTGACGCAATAAAAAATTACCAATGACAATTTCACTTTTACCATTCACAGTCTCATTATGATCCTAAAACAGTAATTATAGATATACAATACTTTTTCAACAAAGAATTTTTAGCAAAGAAATTTGAAGAACAGTTATATTAGTGCTATAAAGACCAATAAGTAGATAGAGTATATTTTTTCATATTTTGTAACTCTTCATAATGGATATCTACTTCAACAACGCATAAAAAATTTTTTATAATATTAATCATAACTTAAGCAATTAAGTTATTTACAATAATTTTGTGAGAGGAAGACTAACTCTTTGAAATAAATAAGCATACGGTATTGTGCAACCAAGAAGAAATTCTGCATTACGAGATCGGACGTGAATATTGTGCATATGCAAGCCATTTTCAGATGTTACAAACATTGTTAGCAAATAATTAGGCCCCTAAAAATTAGTCATATAAATGTATCGAACTGAAACACTCTCTTCAACATTACTATCGTCATTAGTATTTAATGTAATCAAAGCAGTTCAAAAGATTTATGATTGCCTAAAAAAAATTAACGAAAATTGCCGCCAAACTCAAGCAGTTTGATCCATTATTACAAACTAAATTATGCAATAGTGCAAGCACTGGTATTACTGCTATTTTCCGTGTAATTGTTTAGTCCTTAACAAAAGTTGTAAAGTTAAAGAAAAAATCGTGGATCATTGCTGATCTACGATTTTTTTCAACTTATAACATTTGCAAGCTGCATAAATTGGCAAATCTCAAACATGAATACTCAGTAACAAACAATAAAAGCACAATGCACAGTTTGTACCATATTTGCTTTCCAAGGATTTGCTTCACATATTAAATATCGTGGATCATTGCTGTCCCAACATAATGTGCCAGGCAAATGATTTAGTAAACGAAATCGTTTTTGCTCTTTTTTGATTTTACTGCAAAAAAGCGAGTTTAGTTTAAAGTTTCATCTTGAGCTATTATAATTATCACTGAATACTTATTCACCGGACAGCAGCAGTAGTTGGTCGATTCTCGGAAGGAAGCTCAATTTCAGCATCCGCATCAAACTGTTGCTGATCTGTCATACCAGTAAGAAAATTGAACTTTGAAACTCGATCCGTTTCGGCATCCCATATCATAATACTGGGACTAACCTTAAAAATTTCAACTTTTAGTTTTGTTGACTTTCGTAGAAATACTGCAGAAGTAATTTACAAAATTTATTAGAAATCTTCGCAACATACTCATTTGTTATAGCATTACTCAAAACGTTTATTAAAGCCACTTAATGAATATCATCATTTAAAAAATTAACAATATTATGTATATACTTGAAAAGAAAGTAATAAATTAGACAAATATCCAATTGATTTACAATAAAATATGAATTTTTATTGTAATTTATGCCATACTTTTTCTTCATCACCAACGAAATACGTGAAGCTAACACGATTGCCAGTTCCATTTATTTTTACATGTAAAAACTGCCTAAAATTTTCAACCACTGCCGGAATATACTTTGAATTACATTGTTGTCGTACTTCCCTGCAAAACAAATTAACTACAACTCATTTACTGATTACGAAAATATCGTCAATTTATTTAAAGCAGTTTGTGCATTTATTAATTGAATTAGTTAATTTCCTGAGGAATATTTTAATATTTTCTCAAAATTGCAGCATATGTTTTGCGAGCAAAAATTTAATTTTTTGTAATATGTTATACCCTGATGACAGATCATAAATACGTATATATCCATTACTATTTATAATGCATAACCAAGAATTATTGATATCCATCATTATAGGTTCTCCTTCACTTTCTGGCATAGATATTATTTGCTTCACACAACCCTGAAATCTAAACATATAGTCATTCTTAAACTTATCACATTTATTTTTGCTTACTTTTATTCAGTTCTTTTAATCTAGTTTGCGGTTATCCATGAAATAGTTAGACATTATAATGATTTATCGACTTTTAACTTGGCTTTAATTAATTATGCTTGTAGTGTTTAACTAGCAGATTTGAGATTTTTCCAAACTTTAAATTCAGAATAACTATACAAATCTTAATAAAGTGATGAAGTTTAAGTGACCTGGAATGTTCTAATTTTGATTTTGCCACCTTCAGCACAATATAAATTTTGCTCTCTAATTGTTATTTGTAGAGCAGAACATTCGAAGTTTTCGATATATTCCACAGCAAGTTTTTCATCCGATTCATCATCTACTATTTTGTACAGAAGCACCTGCAACAAATACTTAATGTCCAATGGCTTTATCTTAGCAAAAATCAGTTATAATTCTTAGTAGAATATGCACGAATATGTTTTAACTTTTGTTTTATTTATTTGCAAAACTTAAATTCTTTGCTAGTTCTCTTGATTAGTTAATTAATGTCGAGTTTAATTCTACTGGTATAGATAAATGAAAACGATCTTTCAAACTTATTCCCTACAGAAAAGAATAAAAATGACTGACTAACTTGCTGTTCATCCCAAACTGCTAGATGCTTTCCATCAGTATGTAATCCTTTTACCATGACTGATATTTGCATAATTTCTTCAATTACTGGTTCCAATCTTACGAGTGTCACTTTTTGTGAATTCAACTGTATTGCAGCCATCTGTAGTTATACAATAAACAGTTAAAATTAAATCAAAATGAATAAGTTTCATTCAAAAGTTAATATTTAAGTTTATAATTCCAAAAAATTTTGCAGTATTCTTTTATATTGATCGAGATAATTTAATTAGTAGATAAATTTGAATGCATGTATAATGCACATTTCATTAATATTTGAATAATGACATCATTAATAATAATATCAGATTTTCGTACTGAAAACTAAAATATTAAAAATGAAAACCAACATTTTTACTCATTGTTGAAAAAACAGATTGCTCTTTTAGCAGTGTCACAGTACTACCAGTAGAAACAGCAAGGATACCAGAAACTGTTGCCCAACGAAGTAGTTTTACCTTAAAAAATTGCTCAGTGAAGCTGTTTTTATCTTATTTTAGGATCAAAACTTTGCTGAATTGAAATAACTCGCCTCGAAACCAATATCTACTGCTTCTTGTAAACTCCACTGTTCATCAACTGTTCCTTCTATCTGACGATACTTCCAGTTCGCAATTTTGCCTTCTGTAGTTCCACCCGATAAATAACCTTAATAAATTATTTAACACTTACAGAAAGTTCGCAGAATTTAAAGACTAAAATTATGATAGAAATCTAAATAATTCTGAACAATTATATATGAGAATTTTAACTATTAGATTATACATACATCATTTTTAATTAACAGGCCCTTGATTGACTAACATAAATTACTATAATTTTTTATTAGATTTGTTAAACCTTTAATATCTGAGTACGACAAACAGCCAATTGTATCCGTTGAGCTGAAACCTTTTGCTGCGCATAAAGATAGCACACGACTCTCGTCATTTTTTAGATTCCAAATTCTGTAGAATTGCAAACTAATTTATTTAAAATACAAAATTTGAAAAAAAAGGGCAAAATTCTACGAATAAATTCAAATAAGTGATATCTTCACAGCTATGATTTGTAGTTTCCGATGTCATTCATCAAAATTTTTTCAAAAATTATGTAACTAACAAAACTGGTGAATAACTTTGTGTATTTAATGTCTTTGTATAATCCATGTTAAGCCAGCTTTTGGGTCTATTAAAAGATCATCATGTCCAGAGATGAATTAAAATGAATAAGTAGTAAATGAGTATTAATACATGCCTTATTTCTTTATCACCAGTACTCATTGCAAGCATGTCATTTTCAATTGTAATGATCTGAATATCTTGATATTTTCCATTCAACTTTATCTGAAAACTGTCTAATTTAGTGCTAAAAATTAGAATTACTTCCTTAACCATAGATTAAAAGTAGAATTTTTAATCTAGGCAATTTTTTTCAACTCCAAAATAAACATTTATTTCTTCTTGATATGGTAAACTGTTTTCATTAAGAGAGATTTTCTGCATAATTTCAATAATTAACAAAAAAAATAGCATATGCATACACAAATTTTTTCTTCAACTTTGTTCTGCTCGATGAATTTGAGTTGATGAAGAAGTAATTCTTGACTTAAAACCAATAAAAAATCTTTTGCTTCAATGTACAATATTTGCAATATTGAACTCTTCAACTGAAACTATTACTTTTTTACATTTTCTGCAATTAAAACTTCATTATTTTGATAACAGCAATAAAATATTATTTTTATTTTTACCTTATAAATATCACTAATTTTGCCATCACTTTGAATCATATGAACGCCTCCATTTGCGTCCCCAATGATGAAGCACTCACTTCTTTGCATATTCTCATCCTGTATTTTCTGCTTTTATTACAACAAATTTCATCAACAAATTTATAAATTATATCATAATTGTTGTTTGGTAAAAATGATAGCACGCAGCACGCAGTAAAAGTTTGAAAAATATTAAGTACTTATTAAATGTCAACTGAATTTATTATCATTTCAATTTAATTTTTCACTTACTTTTAAGAACAAAAATTTAACAAAAAAACTCTGAAATTTGTCACATTACTCTTTTTTTTCTGAGAATATAATTTATTAATAACTCTTCCAATGCATTTACCTGTTCGATCTTTTCGTGTTCCATTGCTTTGCTGAAAATAAACTTTCAAAATATAATTCTGTTTGCTCCAATTATTATGAGCTGCTTTGGCAAAGTTTGTGTTATGTTTTTCTATACTGTACAATTAAACTTTAATTACTAAACTGATGCTAAATTTGTTTTATAGATAAAAATTTTATGTAATAAACCTAATAAATTTGAATTAATTGACTAGTTTTATTTATGTTTTATAAAGAAGGATAATCTCTTATCAAGTTATGAACTTTGATAAGTAATCAATACTGTTATCAAGTTTGTTGGTCAATTATTAAGGTCATAGATTCACTTATAGATTAGATCAAAGCTAACTAGTCTCATCTATGTTTTACTGCTTTATAAAGAAGGATAATCTCTTATCAAGTTATGAACTTTGATAAGTAATCAATACTGTTATCAGGTTTGTTGGTCAGCTATTAAGGTCATAGATTCATTCATAGATTAGATCATTGTAGTGTTATTACTTGTGACTTATCCAAAAATGTTAACATTGTTTGATAGAATTAAATGATTAAAAGAATCCGAAAAGAGTTTCTTAAAGCATACAAACATATTTTAGATAACTATAATTACCTGCTAAATTGGTATTCCCATACTAATTTTTTATTCTTTCATACTTTATTTGTAAAATTAAATTCTAGAAAAAAGTATCGTTACTAAGACGAACTTTACTGACGTTTTTCGACAAATACAATTCGCTTCTTCATTAATAGTACCGTTGATGAGACATTTTGCAGATTCTTTTCCAATATCGCTGATAATTTGCCATAAACTTACATAACCATTCTTAATTTAATAACAATTATATTATTTGTTGCGCTTGATTAAAATTCCATTATAAAATTCATTATAAATAATTAGCAGCATTCTTTTCTCACAAATTAACTTGCCTTGTTTGCAATGCAAATTTCTAGCATTCTTTGACTCCATAGTATACAACTTATCTCATTACTTTTAGTAGCGAAAGTAATGTCTGAAATCAAAATAGCAATTTATACTAGTAATGATATCTACATGAAAGATAATGCACAACAATTACGTAATAAATACAAGTTATGTGATTTCTGATAGCAAATGCATTTATTAGAAAGTAAGTAAATAGAGAGATGAATATTATAGTTACTAATAAATACTTTATTACTTGTTTTTGCAAAATAAGTTTAACTTATATTTCTAGTTTAAAAAAAATGATTACCTGAATATTGTTTAATACTTAATAACAATAATTTTTGATTATTTGACTAATTTCGTAGTAAAAAATTGAAAAAAATTTGAATGATAGACGGGACATGGCATGACTATTGCTTAGCACTGTTAGATAATTTGAACGTTCCATATTTTGAATGTATATTTAATAAAATGCTTACTGACCATATCTGATATCACTGATAAAAACAAACCACAAAAATGATTTTAAACTCTTTCAATTTCTATATTACCTTTTTTGGTTTGAACGAAACGAAGCAGAACTTCACCAGTATCATAGCCAGCAGCAATAATTTCAATTACGGGATGCCAACAAATATGTGTGATTCGTACGTAAGGCTTATGAATTGGCTCATACTCACTCTTTCGAGCCTTTACAGATGCAAATTTTTGATTGTTTCTTTTTCTATGACATTCTTAGCTGATAACAATTTAGTTGAGTTTAAGTAAGCAAAATTTTTTTTTGCCAGGGTAACATTTTAACTTCCATTCTTCCCTTTATAATTCTTTTTTTTCCAACTCATAAAATATCTTATGAATTTTATTACTCTTAAATTATTATACGTAATTATTTGAATTAATTCAAATAATTTTATTATGAATTTAATACTTACTTAATGTCAAATTTATCTTAAAAGGATAAATAGTGGGAAATTAATATGATTTAATGCGAAATTATCTCCTAGCAATACTGTTATCATTTTCAATAAGTATATTTCATACTCTCATTATTCTACCTTCATAAATAATTGCATTAAAAAAGACATGCTAACAGCAGTGATTTTCACTTACTGCTTTTAATGATTAATTCATAAAATTTAAATTTTCTCTGAATTCGTATTGAATGTGTAACAAAATGATTTATTTAAAAAATAATATCCAAAATAGCTTACTTGAGGTGTGAAAAAGTTAATTGCGCTTCCAACTTTATCAGTAAATGTTGTCACAGCTAGTACTCCACTGATTGCATGCCATTCCATCAATTCATGATTCTTGATTAATTCATTCTTATTAGTACTTATCTTAGCTTCATTTTCAATTTTTTCTTCCACTAATACGGACATTAATTCTTAAAAATATTTCAGAATAGAATGCAATGAAAACTTGCACTAAATAAGATGCAATGAAATACACAAGACTAGTGTAATTCAACAAGATTAGTTTGATCAGTCTATTTTGATCAGAGTTTTGAGTTAAGTTATATAGCAAATTTAGACTTGATTTACTTGTTATCTAATCAATTCACTCTAATTGTTATCTACTTTTGTTAAAGAATAATTTTTTCAAATAAATTTGCCAAGCATTGCAATTAACCGCAACAGAACGGAATTGAAGCATATTTGCAGTATTTAATGATACGATGAAAGACTCTTATACTATTCCACATTGCACATTATTGAGCTGAGATTAGAAAGGCAAGATTGCAAATACCACAATAAGGTTGAAATGCTTTTCAAACTTTTAAAGTATTACAAAAATAGTAGATTGAGATTGTGCTGTGCAATATTCAATGTAACACAAAAACCTCATATTGATAAGCATAATCAGTGAGTCATAACACTGAAAACAAGCGATGTCTGGGCACAAAGCATAAAATAGTAATCAGAAGTTTTTGGTAATTATCTGATCATTATTCTTTCTCGATCAAGCAATATGTCCGAAAGAATAGCTTTTTAATTTAAGGACATAGTGAAGTAACCATAGCAACTGCGATCATTGTCAATAATAAGATTGATTTTCTTTGGAAATTATTTGTACGAAAAATTCAGAATAATTTTTAGTGAAAATAATTATTGCTTCGATGGAGTGAATCAAAATTAAAAAGTTTATAAATGAAAGATGTATAAGTTCACTTGAATACTTTTTCAAATTTGGAAATGGGATGTCAAAATTGCATGACAAAAATGCGTTATTTCGAGCACAAAGCATCCATTGTCTGAATAATAATTATTATTTATTTCAAAAAACTTGGCATTATTGCATTTTTAGTTGTGGATTCAAAGATATGCAAATTTTTAAGTTGAAGGAACTTTTTATGAAGTTTAAAACTAATGAAAATTGATCATCTCATAGGGTTAATTCTTTTGACAAGAATGTAATTACAGCAACTTCCAAAAGTCTCTTCTTCAATATTTATGTTTCCAAGATTTAGGTGCTGAATTCCAAAATCTTCATTATGTTTGTATATGTTTGACTCATGTTTATGAAACTAGGAAAGCTGCTTATCCTATCATATCTACCTGAATAACACATCGATTCTTGAATCATATTTTATTATAGTCATTTTAGCATGAGAAAAATCATTGTTTTCTCTTTATTAATTAATATGACCAAGTTTTTAGTTCTGTGGTTTCTAGTATATAAAATATCAAAGGTCTTACAATTTTAGCATTTCTCATATTTTTTTCGTACGTCGTCCGATTATTACTATTGACTTTGAATGCACATGCCGAGAGCGCTGTCATGGTATTCAGAAAATTCAAGCCACTGAAGCAGTGGGGAAAAATGGATACTCGCATATATAAAGAAATTCTGGCAGCACGAAATAAACGAAAAATGCCAAGCTTTGTAATTTCTCCTGCTGTTCAGGTTCAGAATTTATTTTAAAAAAACTACATAAAATCCAAATGAAAAGTAATCATCAGTTGAACACAATAGTGCCGCACTAGTTAGACGATATATAAGGTTAAGTATTGTTACATTAAACTCTTTGAATAATCAGAGGATGAAAATTGTAATGTCACAGTTTAGGAACATGGAATTGAGATACATGATCCTAACGCTTCTGGTTTTTTCACATCTGCGAGTCAAGAACTACCAACTATTAAACATCCTGCTCACACAATTCCACAGATCCATGTATTGATTTCTTTTCATATTTATGCATTTAAAAGTATTAGTTTACATGAACTTGTTATACCTGGTTTCAGGAACATCCACTATTTAAGTCTATGAAATGCTTGCTTTTTGATGGCACTGAGGCATTTACTGATGGCATCGATCAAGCCTGTTCTCTTTCAAAAGCAGTCAAAAAGATAGGATTTCCAGAAGCTGTTTTGAATTTGGTTAGTATCTCCTTTTTTTGTTGTAAGCATCCTTTCTATTTTCTTGTCAGTTGTTTCATTTGTGGTTATTAAAATTTGTAAAGTTTTATTGCTAGGCTTCAAAAATACTGCTGCCGGAACGTTTTGAGGATTGTGTATGCGACTGTATCATGCATGGAGAGCGTTATGATCCAACATTGGAAAAATTACCACGTTATTTTGATCCTATCATATTCTGGACAAATTATTTTCCGAATCGTGTCTATGGTATTCCGACGTTAACAAAGGGGTGACTTCTGTGAATTTTTAATTTTTGTCTTTAATTCTTCTTTGTCAGAAAATGTATTTTAACATTTGTGAATTAAAGATTAATTGACTGCTTAGATGTCAGTATGTGTGAAATATACACTTGAGAGTTTAATAAGCAATTTTGTGGCATTCTAGAAACATAATTCTGGATAACCTATTTCGCACAGTACATCTCATGGCTGTAGGACATTCGCAATTACTAGATCTTCGGTATGTAATGAAACAATAATCCAATGCTTTATGTTGTCTATATTAATTTGAAGATTTCATCAGTAATTATTTGATGTATGCACTGCTACTATGATTTAAATTCCATTTCATGTATGACCGAGATGAGGCATTGAGCGCAATGATAGAAATTCGAAATGCGGAAAATGAGACAATTCCGTTCGTTCTGCGTTCTGTACCTCATATTATTGTTCAATCTCCAGAACCCATAAAACCTTGGGCAAAGCCTATGAGGTTATTTTTCTACTACATTTATTAATGCATTTAGTACGTTTTTTGTTAATATTTAGTGCGCTATATTTTGTAGATTATTCAGTGCCTTATTACTTCGTAATTTATCAAAGGAAATAAGGCTTCTCAATATTTTTGGGATAGGAGTAAATCTGATTGTAAATGTTTCTTGTAAAATTTTTGTTGTTCTATAAAAGATTAATTTTTAATCAGCTATTTTTTTTCAAAATTAATGAAAATAATGTTTAGTTTTAGTTTGCAGATTCTTTTCATTTCTTTTCCCATTAACATAACGTTAAAAAAATGTAAATTAATAAAAAACTGTGAAGCTTCTCATTAAATTTGTAACAACGGAAGATTTTTCAGCCTGAATAACATGCAGGTACCAGATACAGCACCGATCAATCCTAGAATCGACCTCACTTCTGATCATATCTATAATGATAAAGCTGTGTTACCTCGAGCCGAAGAGAATCTGTTCATTGATACGGTTCTGTGGTGTCATGAACAAAATCAGAAATACCCCTGGACATTGTGAGTTTTAATTTTACATTTGTGTTAACTATGTTATCGTAATAACTATCAGTTCATCCATCTCGTACACTGATTTTTGATTTGGTAATTGGGAGTAAAATGTGATGAAGTTTCATCGCAGCGTTAAATCAACTCTTAGAGCTGTTGGTGGTTGAGAAGTGATAGTTACTTATTAATGACTCTCCAGACAATAACGCATTTTTGCTTTGTTTTGTGAAAATATATATCTCTCGAATGATATAGAATTGCACATTGAGTAGAAGATTCAGTATACTTTGCTGAATTTTAACATATGGAGAGTTTGCAGCAGTATTGAAATTTGCACAAAGTAGGCTGTAAAGTTACAAAAATTGTACTTATAACTCTAGCAATAGGGTTTTCTCTGAAAATTTAATTGTCATTAGGGATCGAAGGTTTAAACCTAGTGGGTTTTCCTAGTATGGTAGAGGTTTTTTATGGGATGGAACTTCACTGAGTTACTAGTGATAGTTCCTTTTTTTGCTCATGTGATTATGAAAAAAAATTGCTCTAGAGAACAACTGAGTGCCAAAGCCATTGTTACTTGCTTTGGAGCGGCAGTAACGCAAGCAACTCGACATGGTCTACCAGTAACTGAAGATATCAAAAATCAACCCATCGTTACACGCGGTGTACAACTTGTCAACGGTCGATTAGATTTGGTTGTGTTCCAGCTGAATTCATTAGATATAAGTAATGATAGTGATTCATGTAAAAACATCGCGTGGATAGAATCTGGTAAATATTTTAAATTCTCTGTCATTATGCAGGTGTTTAATCTTAGTCAATATACCAGTGCCCATGAAATCATGTAGTTAACGAATTTTATTAATCCATGTATGCAGGTAATGTTTAGTTTTAATTTGCAGATTGTTTTCATTTTCTTTTCCATAAACAACTTTTCTATTATGTGAGCAAAAAGTGAATCTTTTGCGTATATAAGTTTTTCAGGGCTTCAACTTTATAAACCTGGAAAGTTCACCGAAAACATGGATAAAGTGGAAGATCTGAATATGGATACATTTAGGAAATTTATGGCCTTATTATTGGTGCGATGAATAATAAATTTTAAAATAAGTTGAAATGTATTATATTACTGTTGTTAATTCGTTATCGTATAAAAATTGTTCCCAGAATATTTTTTCATTTTATTATTCGATAGAAGTCTGTTCGCAAACTAATTTCATTCTCTTAGCTGTGGAATATCCTTTTTTCAACAGAGCATTGAAATTTTGATGATATGAATTGGGAAGTGATGATATGTGATACGCGGTCATACTCAATATCTGTTCTTCAAACATTTTTTGTTCGAAACATTTAACTTTGACAACTCTAAAATTAGTAATAAGTGGGGGTTGGTTAGTGGTATTTTGGTATAGTAGTTTGGAGGTGACTGTTCTGGTTTTTGCTTCAACGTGATCGAGTGCTGTTACTGTTGCTAGGGGTATTGGTACATTCGTCGATTATGTAGGTTTTGCTGAATTGAAATACAGATTGGGTTGGTAAGGAATATATTAGATTTTTCCAATCTTCGCTATTATATGTCGCTTGTATTTTTCCTGTCACAGCATTTGAAATTCTTACGTCGTAATCTTACGACTCTACCTTCAACTTATCGAGGTTTCGATTCCAATAGGTTGGTCATTTAGGCAAGCTAACTTGACAAATTTTCTATTATTTATATTCCAAAGTCAGCTACTTTGTTGATATTGTAGTAAGACGTTTAGGTTCGCTAGATTTTCTATTATGTATTAGAGGAGTACCACTTTAATTTTTCTAAGGTCATGGTGGTTGCTGCAACTGTTTGGAGGTACTTGTTTTATTGCAGGAAACGTTTTTATTGAGAAAAAATTTTGAAAGCAGATGAAGGTTGTTCTTGATTATATAATAAAACAAAGTAACTCTAAACAGTTGCAGCAACCATCATGACCTTAAAGACTTTTTCTACTGTTGTTAATTTAACTGTTGTTAGTTTAAATCATTTTAAGGGTAACGATACTGTATTTCACTTTATCTGCACTTGACGTACTTGGAAAGTTAGATGAAGAAGTTGACGCTGAACAAAGAGAACAATTAATTGACTGGATCTATCGTTTGCAACTGACTAGTAATTCTGGTAAAATTTTGAAAAATGTTTCGTTTTCTCATACATCGTAGTCGTAATGCAAGCAAATTCTGTCCCCATAGAAATGTTTTCTTGTTTTTGTAAATTTCTAGTTGTGTTTATGTTGCAAGCGTCCCTTATAGTCTTGTTTAGTTTTGGACAACTGTTTTCTTTCTGTAAAAATGAAAAGTATAGAAATGTCTGGTTTTCGGAAATGTTTTAGTTATTTACTTGGATAAAAGCCATGGGATTTTGTATGCCAACAACGCCAAATTATGGATTCATGGATCTGGGATGTTCAATTTATGGTGGTATCAACATGAACCCGAAAGTCGATGATAAAGGGTTAAATTCTACGAGTGACAATTATTACATAACCCAACATAATCTCGCGCATCATTGGAGACGACAGTTTATGATTCCGCATTCAGTGGGGTTTCCTCAACTCATTACTCATACAACGCCATGGACAAGCGGATCTACTGCATTGCGACATAAAGGACATTGGTCATATAACATTCCTTCCGATCATTTGAAAAATAGAAACTTACTGACAACAGTAGATGATACAACCGATGGTACTATGCGACTATGGTCTGTTAGTGAATTTTCAGACAGAAAACAACTTTTACAGTTCCGTTTGCGTTGTAAACAAAAGAAAGGGTTAGATGAGTGGTCATTAACTACTATTGATGTCGAGGATCAAGATCTTTTGGATCATGAAGCATCTGTGATGGAACAAATCACGAGTCAGGTTACTTGCGAAGGTTCTAAAAACATACTCAGGGAACAGCAAATATTTCAGTCAAATTTGAGTGCGAAATTTTGTCGAGTTCTAAATGTGGATTCTTCTTTACTTGAACTTCGCTCATGGACGCCTTCTCAAGATAAACACTGTATTTTTGCTCGTGGTGAAGAAAAGTTGTATCTCTGTGACCCAGTAAACAACGTTATCCTGACACTTTTCGAACGTCCTGTCCATTCGCTCTCATTTATACCTCATATGTACAATGAAATTATTTTCTTGGACAGTGATCGCTTCATTTGGCATGGAGAAGTGGGAGGGAATTTAATTCAACTTAAGTGTGCCGTTCATGACATAGAAGTTAGTTTTTGATTTTTTTTCCTCTCGCTATATATATTTGTTTGTTTATTTTTTTAAGTTCAGTTATGTATTTTATTAATCTAAACTATCTATTCATCTATAAAATACTCAGTCACGTTCCTAGAACCTTCGAAAACTTCACTGCTGCTAGAGAATTCGCAGTTGTATTCGTTTAAAATTTAATTGAAAGAGCAGATGAGTTTTAATTATTCTTTTCTCATTTGCTTGCAGTCAGTCCTCGGATCAGACCATCCTCGATTAGTTTATGCTTCCGGGAAAAATAGTGTTCACTTAATCGATCTAAGAGTTGGCAGTTCTAGTGGTTAGTTTTTCGTTTAAATCATTTTATGACTTTCCAGTATTTTTCTTGGTTTAAATGCTTAAATTAAAGAAACAGGAGTTAGAATGCAAAAGTTACCAGTGATGAGATTTCTTGTTATTCAAGAATTTGCAGGAGAGATACTCTATACTGTCCCAGAATATGACGACTCTTCACGCAATTCTTATTATTACCAATACGAAAGTGCTTTCGAAAGACAATCCATACATAAATTATGTAGCTTGCCTGATGCTCCTCAAGTGGTTCTCATTTGTCTTTCAAAGAGGTAAATTGCATTCAAATTCATTTTCTTTTTTTCTTTTACCAAGTGTTGGATTCCAGTAAGTTCAAATTCTTTTCATCAGTTAAGAAAACATTTTAGGTTTGTGCTTGTAGACGAACGCATGCGGGGCCTCGTTTGTTTAGAAATGGGTCATAGCATTTATCATGGGGGTCATTACGTCACTGCAGCACCACCATTGCAAGACATTATTGGTGGTGGAGCTATTTACCCTATTTATGCTCTTCAGCATACTATTTTCCCAGATGTGCAAACTTTTTCCTTATATCGTCATTCCGATAGTACGATGTGGTCATCGTTGGCATCAATCAAACGATTACAGCAGCCACAAAGTGCTGCTGCGTTCTATCGTCAGCATCCTAAACATCAATTACGAATTTCACGTAGGGCTGAGCGGCAGTTGTTTGGTGGTGGACCTACTAGAGCAATTACCTTTGTTAAATCTGGTAGCCAGAAATTATATTTATTCCGAATGATGGATGATGGAAGCTTGTGGAATGAAGAAATTAGTATACAAGATGATAAAAAGAGGTTGAAAAGGGCACTGCGAAAGGGAGCAGCTAAAATAAAGCGCATGATTGATAATAATGATCAGATTCATTTGAGGTCAGTCATTATTCACCTTATTTTGAATTTCTACTATACACTTTTAATATTCCGAAGTATTTGTTATCTTTTTGTTTTCTTAATCATTCAACAAATATATGTTTTTTATTTTTATCGTTGCATATATTTTTGTACTACTCAAATTTAGATTTCTGAATTGTTACAGAGTTGATGATATGGGTAGTGGTTTGAAGCAGGAAGGGAAAGTTTTTAATGTGAAAACAGATTTTGACTTGCTTCAAAATAATTTTCACGGGGCCATTAATGAAATAGATCCACTTGACACGCGACCTGAATTAAGCTGTTCCGATCCAGAACTAGTGATAAGCGTTCATGATGATCAACTTTTGTCAAAAATTGTATTACGAGGATGGGAGAAATATGCTTGATAAATAAGGCAATGTTGGATTTGAAGCTCTTTTCATGTGTTTACAGCAGAGTTTATTTTCATGGATGTTAGAGCAATTTTTTAATCAATTCTTCTCGGTTTGCTGTGAGACTTTTAGTTATCGTATCACTTCAATTTTTGACACTACAAATTTCTGGCAGAAAGGTAAATAGATTAATTGTTCAGTACAATGAGGCTGGTCATAATACCGCAATCTTCTTAATTTGTCCCTTTTTCTAACTATTGATTTAAAAACTTATTGCAGATTATATTTTTACTGTTTGTTATATATATAGTTTTGTAAATTGCAAACATTCAGTTGATTTTTGTATAGTAGTTAATCATACTCGTCATAGAATGAATAGTTCACTGTGCTTGTTGCGTTTCATCTTCATCTTTTCATCACATTTGAAAAAGTTCGTGTTCGTTTTTACTCATATATTCAAATCATTTTCATCTCACTTTGATAAATCTAATTTCTTCATATTTTCTCTTAACAAATTTGCTTGCATTTCGAGCAAAAGCCATGCATTGCAAAATATGATAGTTGTTTATTTTACTTACAAATCATAGAAATCAAGATATCACTAGTCTTGCAGTATTTAGCTTCTAACATTGTTCATTTTGAGGTTGTTCGAAACAAGCATATGGATTTCGTGGATCACTTGGTTTTTCTGTACCAGCAGACATCAGCAAAATAGAGAACAATGCGGATACAAGCATTGAAGGAGCTGCTACTGTTGTAGCTAATCGTTCACCGTATGACAGCGCTCATATTTCACAAACTTATGTGTCTTTGTGCTGTTTGTTAATCTTGGGAGATGACTTAAGTCGAGTTGACAGAAAAGCTGTACTAGAAGGAGTTCGATGCTGTCAAGTTGATGATGGAAGGTATAGACTTTTCCTGTTTACCACTCTTTTAAAATATTTTTTTGTACTTTTAACGGATTAAAAAAAAACAAACGAAAACAACTGGCGATTACCAGTTGTAGAGACTTCACTTTCGATTTTTCTATTTATGTAGAACATAGGAATTTCGTAATTTCTTGAGAGTAATATGAGCTCAGATATTTATTCTAAAACAGTATTCTAGCTTTCGAGGACAAGAAGGTACAGAAAATGATATGCGTTTTGTATATTGCGCCATCGCAATATGTTTCATGCTGAATGATTTTGGAACCATTGATTTAAAATCAGTTTTAAAATTTATTCAGCGATGTGTGAATTTTGATGGTGGTATTGGTCAAGCACCTATGCTTGAAAGTCATGGTTGGTAGTTCTTTTTCTTTTTTCTTCGATATATTATCGATTACTGGACATAAATAGTTGGTAATAAATCTTTAATCAAGTGATTTTTAAGATATTATGCATGTAATCTGGAAGACGCTATTAAGTATGAAAAGAATTCATTATATATCAGGAGGTTCGACATTTTGCGCCGTAGCTTCATTAGCAATGGCAGGGCATCTATGGGATGAGAGTGTGTTGACTCATCAACAAATTGAAAGACTTATCAAGTGGGCACTATGGAAACAAAATGATGGTTTTCATGGTCGAGCCAACAAACCAGATGATAGCTGTTACTCATTTTGGATTGGTGGAACACTCAAGGTTTCTTGTTTGACATTGGTCTTCAGAAAAAATTTTTGGTGGTTCTCGTGGCTTTTAAAAATACGCCTTCATACCTAATATTGGTTGGAGGTGAGCACCAGTGAAACAGAAAGAGTCCCCATAACTTCCATCATCAACTTGACAGCAAAAGTTTTCCTCAGTTTTAACAATCCTTTTCTGGTCATTTTATCCACTATTTGTTGTATTTACTGTTATTTTTAGATACTGGATGTCTACGTATTTGTGAATGAAGAGAAGCTGCGGTCTTTTATTTTATCTACACAGGATATGCTCATTGGTGGTTTCAGCAAGTTCATTGATGTTGTTTCTGGTTTGTTTTGTTCTAGAGCTTCCAAAAATAAATAAGTATACATACAGATGAGCTAGACGAACAACGTCTCAAAATACAACGAGTAATTTTTTGCTTCTATGTGCGCAGATATTTGTAAAAACATTCAGTATATCACATCCCTATATTTCTAGATGCATTGCACACGTGCTACAGTATATCGGCACTTTCACTGCTTCGTGAACCTGATTTTCTAACTCTATATACACCATTAAATATCACCAGTCGAGCAGCGGAACATCTGAGTAATATCAACACGAAAACAATAAAAGATTGTCGATAGATTTCTAAATTTTCAGTTGCACATTTACTCAGTGGGGAACTTAGTAAAAACGACTTTTTCAAAGCAGCTGCAGTTCTCTTTGTGTTTGTTTTACTTTTGTAACTCAACGTATTTTTTCAGATAATTCAATTTTTCAGAGGCGTCAAGTTTTTCGCACTTATACTATTTAACAACATAATTAAATATTTAAATACTATGCTGTATATGATATCTCCACAGTGATTGTAATTTTACTAGCTTGTACATTTTTTCTCCCTAGGTGTTATTTTCGTATATTCTTTTAATTATGTTGTTTATTTTCATATCTGATGATAAAATATGACTTTTTCGTCTACAACAGGAAGAGTGTTTCGTTTTATTTGATCAGGTTCCAAATGTCTCGGTCAACAAAAGCGGTTTAGTTACAATAATAGTAACTCAACAAACACTACTTTCCATACAGGAATCGCCGTTGTTATCGTAGTGAACCAGACTATTTACTCCATCAACAGGATGGTCATGCACTCATCAAACACTGGGTCATGAGGAGGGCTATCTGTCTTTTAATCCATATTGTGTCTGAATTAGGTAAGTTCCGCATGTTGGGTCGATTTAAACTGCATTTAGATTGCTCTACAAGCATGTTTTTCCAGGTGCCGGAAGATTCTGGTTTCCAGAAACATGTCCGTCAAAACATCCACCACAAGTGGAACACTTGTTGGTATCGTATGTGGTCGAAATTAGGGCAGTATCTGGTTGCACTTAAAACTGGTTATTCTTCTTCATTGATGACATTTTTGACAAATGCTAGCGTGTGGTCCAAGAATTTCACTTCTCACGCATAGTTACGAGTCCCCACTTCTAGAGTTGGATTTATTAAGAAAGTTAAGCAGAAGTTGGATTTATTAAGCATATACAAAAAGCGTAATAGAAATTGCATAGTTACGGGAGATTTCAGCAGTGATATAAAGGACGCATGGAAGACTAAGCATATTTATATAGAAGATGCATGGAAGACCACGCATAATTTAAGGAATCCACTTAAATATGCAAATGCAAAAACAAACTTTGAAATGTTTCCAGAAGCAAGCATCATATAAAGTAGGTAGAGAAGTTGTTTATGCAAAGTTTTATAAGTGACCACTTTAATATGCAAACGACACGTAAATAAAGTTAAGAAGAGGAAAGCAATAATTAGTCAAATTTTCTCAGGAGGAAGACACTATAAAAAAGGATGAAAAATTGGGTAAAATCACTGTAAGCTATTGCTTTCTGCCGACTTCCGAGATACTGCATCCGCGCTATAACGAAAACTGGCTCTCCTACAACAAAGGCTAGGAATCTTGAGGTATTGGGCTGCTTGGTCGTATACATTACTTCTTGGCTGACTTTATGGTTCTCCACCACCTTCCGACGTACCTACCGCCTCTCTATCACTCTTCCAAAACCCGTCTGCCATTTCTTCACTACCATATCACCTCCCTACTACCTTTCCAGACCCATATCACTCTTCAGTGTTAAGAATGTATATGGTGCTGTCTCTGATATTATAAATTTATTGGTAAACTTTTTCAGTCGTATTCCCCATTGGAAGGTTTTACATAGTTAAGTTATTCTCCTCAACAATTCAAATATGACCCATAAAGGCTTTTGTATGGAAAAAATTTGTAGTGATTCCGTTTATAAGAGGAATCTTGATTTGGCTGCTAGAGAAAATGAAGGACCAAAATAAACAGAAAGGCTCTACGGCCAAAACTAGATCTGGGACAAAGAAGAAACTGTCATGTGAAAAACATAGTGTAAGTTAGAAAAAGCTTTTTGAAAGGTAAAAAATCATATTTTAAAAATATGATTGACTCAAGATTCATGAAAATTTTCGTCTTGCTGAAAAAGTAGTGCATTGATATCGCATATCCTCTCAACTGCTAGAATTCAGAACCATGCCGGAAATTCCAAGAAATCGAAGACTCCATTGACCTATGAGAAATGGGTATCGTCAGCAATCAGCGGTGGTGTCAAAGGTATTCGACGAGAATACGTAGATTCGGTTCGCAGTTATGCACCAGTAGGTTCTCAGAAAGCCTGGAACTCTGAGAAAAACTGCATCAAAAACCGGTGAGGATTAAAACAAGAGGGTTATACGGAATAAAATCAAAGCACAAAGCATTACGACATTAAATATTTCATGTTCTATACATTCTTGAATTAGCCTATCATGAAAGTATCTATTCATCCGCACTATATATCAGACGAGTACTCATCGTCCTGTATAACATGCAATTTTAGATACGATGACATCAGATTGCTTGACAAGACCCGTGTTGTGCTCAAGGATACCCCTGACAGTAAATACATTCTTGATATTCGCTGCCATAACACTTAAGAAACTCAAACTGTAGCTCAGAAATATGCAAATAAAAAGAATGCAAATACAATTTCAGATAACGATTACATCAACGCTTCATACGTGATTGCCGGGGATACCACGTTTATCTGCACTCAAGGGCCAATGGAAAACACTATTCAAGATTTCTGGATTATGTCTGTTCAAGAACAAGTCAAGGTTGTGGATATATTAGTGTTAAGCGGATAACAGCCATCAATGCGTATTTATCTTAATTCTGGAACAGTTGCGCCACATTTGATAAGTAAAAAAAAGTAGATTAAATTTCCTCGACACCAGAATAAGGACTGTAAGAGAAATGAAATAACTACAGATTTCTGCTCATAAATAAACCACTTATCGCAATAATTGCCACAGATAATTTCGCCAATTACGTTAATCACTGCAAGAGAGAAAACTTTTTGGATGGTCTCGTCAATCCTAATTTTTAAGGTGATTCTGCAACTGTGCAAATATAATGAAAACGGAAGGGAGCAGTGTGCTGAGTACTTCAAAGATGAAGAAACATGGGTGAAATACGGTTCTGTACGCGTACGAACCCTTGAGAAATCAATAAACGTTGCACATCTTAAGAAAGTTACACGCACACTACTACAGGTGGAATATAAAGGCAAGAGGATTGAGGTTGGCATTCATCTTGAAATTACTGAACCTTCAAGCAATTTCCAACAGTTGAAGCGTTTGTGCAATCACGAATATTGTGGAAATTTCCTCTGAAACAAAAATGTAATTTAATTACAATCGTTATAAAATTGATAGGTGACGCACATATTATATGCCGGTTGGCCTGACCAGTCGGTGGCAGAATCAACATCCATTTGTAGAGAAGTACGACGTCTCGTCTTGGGACTTAGCCAGCAAAAACCCGTCATTGTCCACTGTAGCGCTGGCGTTGGAAGGTTCTGATGAATCAGCTGATCTTCATTCACATTTAGAATTATCTTTCAAATTGGCATAAACGAGGAAATTTTAGAACTGGAACATTCGTGACGCTTGAAATGGCTATTAGTCTCTTGAAAAAGAAAGAATTTGTACCGATGGTAGAAATAGCCAAACGAGTTCGCAATCAACGCATCGGCGCAATACAAAATGACCAAGTGCGACCAGCTACTTTCCTTTAAGGACTTAGTAAAATTGATCACAATTTATAAGCTGTTTCTAAGTTTATATTCATCTTCTAATGACAAAATCACAAAACAATTCATTACATCACAAAACGAAGAAAATTAGGGAATAAATTCAAAAAAAAATGTAGAGAAATGATTTTAAATTTTAGGTGAGTTCAAGAACTGCAATTTAAAAAAAATTAACGGAAAAATATTTTAGCAGTACTTATTCATATATCGCATGATACTGGAAATACTGATTTATGAAGATCTACTATCTAGAACTGAGCAAATCGTGAACTTCATTAAAGATTACAACGACCTGATACGACGGAAATGTAATGAAAGGGCAAGGAAATTCATGAAAAAATCAAAAGAGAAAGCTATTGCTTCCTAGAAGGATCGCTTATAATTTTATTTAATAAATCAATCAAAAAGACTTGAAAGCGATCCTTCTAGAATCTGCACACATTACTGCGAATAACTTGTATATAATAAAGACTGATTAACTATAGCTATCAACACGATCAGAGGAGCGAGTGATACTTTATGGACAATAGGAACGGTTTTAGTGCGAATAATGAAATACCTACATATACTGATATGGAATTTTGATGTGGATGAAATTGCAGCAGGGAATAGTCACAAAAATCTTCCTAATCATGTTTAGACAACAATTTGTGGAATGTGGGTACTGCACTCGTCACTAGTTTTGATACCTTGCGAACTGTAGGAGTAGCTGGACTACTCAGGCTTTTCAGCGATGTATCCATAGTAACCTCGAACACTTCCATGATTGCATCTTTTGGTTTCTTTGTCCCTCTATTAGAATATTTGTAAATCTGATGAACTTCCATGTTTCTTTTATAGATTATATCGCTCATCTATAAGTTGATAAAGCAAGTGATATGAATTACATTCACCAAAGCGATGAAACGCTTTGTGAATGCCAATATAAAAGACTAAATTCAAACCTTCTCTGCAATATCCCACGCAATATTCTGGTCAGCTTTCAACAGCAGTGTCTTCCAATATGTATTATTATAGAACTGTAAGAAAATGAACAAAGACGATTTTTGAAAAAGGGAATTGCAGTAACAAAACGTGACTAAGGTTATGACATCTGTAACCCAAAACATGCACTAACTTTTCGTCTTGACATCTCATGCAGCAGAGATGACTTCACTGGTTCAGTATTGGATTTATAATCGCGTGTTACTCCAGCTGACTCAATTTTTTGCAATTCTGAATGATCTTTCGTTGTCAGATATGCCAGCCAAACAATCCTTACTTCTCGTTTCACTGATAATACATCTTACAAATTTAAAAAATGGGAAAAAACTTAAAGATGTGTTACTTGATATCAGAAATTAAGCGATATAACAAAAAAAAGCAAAATTCATGAAACTTAATGCTTTACAAAGCCGTACTTTCAAAAAACAAAAGATAAACACCACCATGCTTTCATGCACAGTCAATCATTCTCTGTATTAAAAAACGCTGCATTTAAATTTCCTGGCTTTGCAGCTTTTATTCGATTTTTTTATACTTGAAAATTATGCACAATTGTCATTTAACTGATCAGTGATCTCCACTCCACCAACACAATCCCATTTTAAGGATAAAGCTTTAGGTGACGACTGCAAAAATAAAGGAATTCGTTTTCCTGCCTGGTCCACTTGAATTGGAATCAACTCAATACCGTCCATTCGAATAACTGAAATGACAAGCGGAAAATCCATACAAAATGCAAATATCCCGTAAAAGTTATGTCACCAGAGAAAGCTGACAAATAAGGCTGTCTCCTTAAGAATTAAAACGGAAATTTTGCAAGGTTTAGCATTTACAAGAACTTTAACACATGTTGCAAAATTCTACATGAAACCAATGTCTAAAAGATTGTAAATGAGAAGTTATTGCTGAATAAAAAATGTTACTTAAAGTGGCGTTCCAATTGGACTTGTATCGATGAATCCTTTCAACCGAAAAAACTGCAACTGAGCTACCCAATAAACAGGAAGTATGGGAAGATGGCGAAGCAAAATTCATACCATCAACATTCTGTACTTTTGAGAGCAAATCTTCAAAACAAGTGCACAACCTCGGATCAAAATTTTACTTTCATACATTGTTTGATCTGACAGAAAAACACTAATATCCGTAAACCACAGAAATGACCATAAAAAAAGAATTTAGTACTGGCTTGTATTAAAATGCACGAAAAATAAATTTACTAAAACTAACCCAAGCATCTTGGTTTTTCCAACATTAATGAGCTATCAAGATTTATGTCTGCTTTGAGGCTTTGATTAAGTTGTTGAGCAGAGCTAATACATGATACAGGAGTAAAATCACCACGAGAACCTGCAAAACGTATTACACGTTTTCTAAAACTGAAGATTAGCTGCATAAACATGCAGATATTTTACTTTGATTCTTTTTACTTTTCTCTGCATTCGTAGGCAGTCAGAATCAAAACCACTGCATATCTGATCAATAATAAATGTTACAAAACGAGACCAGTCAATATCTCAAATTAAAACGAACTGTTTGCGCGAATAAGTAAAAACTCCCAACTAGCCGTACTAGATATTGGCTTATCGAGATCCAGCAAAATATCCCTTTCTTTTATAGTTTCTAAACCATATTCTTGAACTGGAAAAACATGTAACAGATTGTATCAAGGATAGTAAACAAAATTTTAATAAAAACATAAATATGACATCAACAACTTACATTGTAAATTATAGCAAAAGCTCTCATATTCATCTTCTATACGTCTTTTAATAGCTTCATCACGAAGCCATCTAAGAGACAAGTTCATCGACTCAATGAAGAACTCATATCGCCTCCCAGTAATCGTATATCTAAATTATATGTCAAAATTTAATCTTGATTATACTTCAAAATCAGCAGAAGGAATAACTTCCTCAGAAAAAACGAGGAATGAAACTAACACAACCACAACTTTATTTCGAAAATTGGAAGTGGTCAGGCTCTTCACAAGAGCAACTGTTGACCAACATGATCCAAGTTCATTGAGTAAACGATATCCATCAATTGCAGGTAAACCTTCGTCAATTTCACCATTTTCCTCTGCCATCAATAAATGATAATGCGAAACAGGCCTGAAATTCGAATTAGTTCGTAATAATGGATATTAAACATAAAATTTCTTATTCAAAGTTAAAAAATTTAGATATATGGAGAGTGTCAAATAATATAACAAAAGCTCATGTACATTCTTACTCATTTATTTATTTGCTTATTTAATTTATTTATTCATTTATTATTATTGTTCTAAATAACGCTGAAGGAAAAAATCAGTTTACTCGAGGTTATTCGTTTTTCGATATCTCGCATATTCATAACAACACAAACCAACAAGATCGAAAACACGGATATCGCAGAGAGCACATACTGTCAATGAAAAACAAATATTTTCGTTACCAGGTTCTGGTCCAGCAAACGGATAAAAAACCAAGAGTTTCCTGCCAGCGTCAATTTCCTATGAAATGAAACACAGCGAACTACATGATCCAAAAATTATTTGTAAGCCAAGTATCAATAAAATATATGTCTCTTGAAAATATTATTTCAGAACATTATTTACACCGAGGATTTTGATTTCTTAAAGCATTATCGTTTGTTGATGACAGAGGAAAATTATGTAGTGAAATCTATGACGTGTATCATACAAATTTCAATCTCTTATAAAACGATGAAAGTTTAATCAATGGTTGGAATAACATAAACTGGGAAGTTCGTTACACTCTTAGCCAAATCAAACCTTTAGTAACTAATAAGACAAAACGAACTTCTTAGTTCCAGTTTCAATTTCTCAAGTCAAATATGATCAGACAATATAACAATTAAAATACCAACCGGAGCGGCGAATCTCGCATATGCCGCAAGATCAGATCTAACAATAAAATCAGTCCTTTCCAAAAGTCTGAAAAAATTAAAATAAGTTTAACAAAATGAATTACTAGAAACTAGTTCTACTGAATGAAATTTGTAGTACAGGGCAGTTGTTGATTTCTCCACCGGATGTGATGAGGGGATAGTCGAAATATCTTTAGATTGAAAGAACTTGGAAATCGGTTCTGATAATTGTTTTTCAGTCACATCGTCCCCTACTTCCTTGCTTTCTTCGTTTCGGCCTAACAAATCATTTTCTTTAATCTTTTTACTCAGTTGTTCCTGAATGAGCTCGAAAGTTGACTCGCAATCATCAGAAATCTATAAAATTAGTAATAATGAAGCAATATACATAACATTTATTAACATTTAGATCAACGAAATACATAAATAGATAGTACATCAGAATCAAATCATTAATGAAGGGACCAAATAAGATGGTGAGTACTCTTCGCTGCTCGAATCAGAATCAGCTGATAAGCGGAAGTGCAGCGGTAAACCTCCTGGTATTTGCTTCCTAAAACTTAAACCAATTTCGAAATACAAATAGTTCGTTCTTACTTTTGTTAAGGTAGATAAAGTCATAGTTTCGGAATGCTAGTAAAATATAGAAATTCCAAAATAGACCAGTTCCAGAATGAAACTAAACTAAACGAAAGCTTATAATGTTTGTGAGAAGAAAAACATAGAAAACTCAGTACATATGTAGTATTTTTAATCTTCTATTCATGACAGGTGATTTCAACAATCTTAGAGAAGAAATCGAAATCATCAACTTCATACCTTGAATTCCATTTTAATATTTCCTTGCAGTGATCATCATCACCAGCTTCAACAGCACATTCATATCTAATAAAATCAGTGAGGTCATCCGCACCAAAGCAAGCCATCAACTAAACTTCATATACAGTGACTGAAACTCATGAAAATTAGTTGAAAATTCATTTCTAAAGGTTACAAAAGCACTGTATTCCTTCATGTTTGGAATGAAATACATTCATCTCTTGAGAATGTTAAGTGTGAACCATGTCATCAAAAAAGCAAAAGATGGTATTCTCTACATACTTCACTAGAAATGACCAACTTTAGCTAGGCTATCTTTTTAAATGTATAAACTACTCAAAAGCTGAGAATCTGTATTTTGATCCTCAACATCCCGAACTCATATCGCATATTGATTCTTGTGTCGTATGAATGCCAGTATTTGTACGGCATTAATATATCTTAATGAGTGCAATAACCAGCTCTATATTTCTTACTTATATGATCAATAACTAAACCCAAAAATTTTTACTGGTAAAAAGCACATAAACACATGTTTTCAATTAAATTATGAACTATACATTGTAATACAGGAAATTCAAGCAAATAAAAAACGAGTTCTCTGAAAATATGAAACAATCAGCTTCCTTACAATACTTTCATCTTTTGTTTTTTGAACATCGTGACATAAGTCAATCTGTATTTTGAGGCGTATTACAATATAATGATGGATTAAAATTGACACTGTAATGATTAAAATGATGTAACCATCGAAAATTTCAAGGATTTAATGATAATACTCTTCGGTCAATAAATTTATACATTGAAAATGGTTCGATTGATTGAAGTGCAGAGCTGATACGATTAGTACAGAGGTTAAAATTATTCAGAGCAAAGTTCAGAACAATATTTCATAGTAACTTCAAATCAAATCACCAAATTTTGATCCCAAATACATAAATAAATTAAGAGCACTATCGTAAATTTAATTCAGCGCGACTAAAAAAAAATTTATAGATTATGTGCCTTTTCATTTTCAAGCAAACGATTTTTGTACACTAAAGAAAAATGCATATTCCGCAAAGGAATGTATGCACACATAAAGCCCAACAATACTCCACCTAAAACATCGGTTGGGTGATGCCAATGGTCCGTAACACGAGTCGTCATTACCATAAACATCCAACCACCTATTACAACCAATACAGTGACGCGTACCAAATGTAGCCATTTATTACCAGTAGCATTGACTATTCCTAGATGGCAAAATATGACCACGAATTTTTCACCAAAAATTAATAATAGAGTAGCTTTAAGTTTTAAAAAAATGACTTTTTCTAGCTGAAATCGATATTTTAAAGTATCTATTTCGATATTTTTGAAATAACTAATTTGTTTCTCTAATTTTTACTCCTTATCAGTGCATATAAGTTAAGAGCATTTTTAATGCGCTGTTCAAGTCTGAATCGAAGAGAACGATTAATAAGTTTATGATGTATTATATACACAATTTCTTTTCTTGTAAGTCTTTATACAAACGTAATAGTAACTCCATAACTTCTAACTGCCATCAGAAACCTCTACTACAAAAAATCATAATTAATATCTTATACGACTCATTTTCTAAACGACTGCAATGAAACCTTTAAAGCCTGAATATAGTGAAAAATGAAGTGAGAAGATGACAGAATGGGTCACATATAGAATTAATTGTGTTTAAAAGTTTTCAGGTTTGAATTAGCTGTTCTCTTTCCCAATGAACACTCAAAAATTTCATTATATGGATGTCAAACATACCTTTGAGGTAAAAAAAGAGGAACGTAAATAGTAATACAGCAGCTGTACTATGACCACTTGGAAAACTTTGTCGACCAATATGAATTCTATGCATATCAGTACTCATACAATTGACACCTATGAATAATACAGTTCATTTTTAGATTGAATTATTGCCAAGAATCACAATATCATATCAGAATAAGATTAGGTGGTATTTCAGTATTTCGTCGATTGTCATCAAATGTGATTTGCTTGATGAAATCACGAATTTAATACTGATAATGTTTAAAATTTGAAAAATTACTTCTACATTCCCATAATTCTTCTAAAAAGAGGATAAACTGTCTTTACTCATCAATTCCTAAGCAATCTTTCCCTTGAATTTTAAATCAATGCATGAAATCACCATGTCCTCTTTCAAACTTTAATATGTCATATTCTATTCATCAATTCCTCACTTTACAAATTCTTTAACCTGAAGTGACCAGATAGTTGGAGTTTATACAAAACAAAAGTTTTTGCTACCTTTAATGCGCAAATTTTAAAATTTCTGATAGACAGTACATTCTGACTCTTAATTTCGAAAGAGCATTCTATTTTGTAATACAAAAATTGGTTGAATAAAGGAGTCAAAAAAAAAATTGGCTCACTTTTAATGTAAGTATTTGGATCAGTGCAGTTGATTTGCTCCCAGTTAGGCTTGCACACACTTAAATAATGAGGCCTTAAACGAGCAAACATACACTTCAATGTCTGAAACAACAGCTTAGAGGAATCAAAAAATATATTTTTTTATAAGGTTCTAGCAAGTATCTCAATAGTTTCAAAAGAATTTAAAAAAAATTAAAACAAAAGCCAATTACGTTTCTGAGAAACTTCAAGATAAAATTGTGAAAAAAAATTGTACCTCCATTATAAATGTTGCGACAGTGAAAGAAGTAATATACTTGATATAAATCGACGTAGTTGAGTGAAAATATTTGCGTAATTTATTCTCACCTTGAGATATCAAAAACAGTATGCCTTCTGCCAAAGCAATAACGAAAAAAGGTGAAATAAAGGACACGACCAATAACTGAGTGCTCGATACAGTATTAGGGAGAAAAGGATTACTAAGATATGGTACCTGCAGAAAGAGTAAAACAACTAAATTTGTGTTTTCAACATCATTTGAAGTTTTTTCGACTAGAAATTATACTACTATGGGGATTCATTTCTGCTGTGTTTATTATTTATTATACGACTTTAGAAATGAAAACGTAAAATAACTACTATATTTCTCTTCAAACTGTGGCATTTCTTTCTTCACTGTGATGCTTAGACCAATTAAAAGTTATTACAGAGCTACGAATCTTAGTTGTTCTTCATTACTATCAAATTGAATGTTTTGTTTGCCCATTAGCAGTAGTTTACGAGAAAATGAGATAGAAAGTACAATGGTATTTAATTAAATAAAACAAATAAATATCAAAAACTTTAGATGGTCGAATTGAAATGCAAATAACTGCTGCTCCTAGTCAATACTCATTAGTTGAGATCATGAATTAAAAAGCTTACATGCAGAATCACAGGCCACAATTTTGATTTTAAGATTCTAAAAATGAAAAATTGTGTAAGTGAAAAGTGACCACCTTCCTCACATGAATTAATGAACAGCAAACTCACTTCATAACAGTAGAAACCACGTTCGTACGGTGAGACAAGTTTACGATAAATACATGCATAAATCAAGAACAAAGCCAAAGATGATGAGACCAAAATATCAACTGCCATAGCTACTAAACCACTTACAACTACGAATCTCGTTGAATGAACTGAATCGCTAGTAAGCTGTGAAAATTGTCCACTTAATGTAACACGTCGTAGCAACATTCTTCCTGCAGTAAATATCAGAAGTTAAATCACATAGAACCAATTTTCGTTTGAACTGACGACTAATGCCACTACCAACTACTTAATTCGGTGACTAATTTTAATGAGAGAGACAAAGATCCTTGGAACGAACTGATTTCTTCTATATCACACAGAATTACTTAAGCAGTTGATAATATCACATACTCATTCTCTCATATTCCATTGCTTCTTTCATAATCCTAAGAACATTAAATTAGCCTTCACTTCCAGTTTGGAAGTACATAAGAAACTAGCTAATTTTTACTTGAAGATAATATTTAGACATCAAAAACTGTCAAATAAATAGAAGCCTACTTTCATTAGAAAAATTTTATCAAAATCCGAAACAAAAATGATGCAATTAAGCCACTTCAATGTAACTGCGGTGACCCAAATCATTTCAAATTCGAAAAAGGAAACAAACTTGCCAAATGGTTTTGATTTCCTACTAACAATAGAAAATTAATCAAAGTAATACAGAGCACTGCTTTTTCATTACCAAAACAATACTAATTAATCTATTAAAGTCCCACAGTAAGGTTTCACAAAATGAATAAAATATTATTATCGATAATCAAAGTATGTTGATCAAAATTTATGCTGCAGGATAAATCAAGATAATTCAGAAACGATAAGGCACAAAATGTTGGTCAAATATTATTAAAATGAATAATTCGAAATAGTCCGAACAAACAAAGTGTAAAATTTTTGTAAACCCATCAAAAACTGAACCTAACATCAGCATTAAAACTTCCCAAATAAATTTAATCTAGAGCGCCAATCACTATTCATTGAAAGGAACTACTGATAAGGATCAAATTTCATGCACTAAAAATGAACCAGTTATTGAGTATCTGATCATATAGTGCTGTGCCTCAGCACTTTTGTAAACAAGTTTATACATTTAAGCTAACAACATCTATAAGTTTTAATTACTAAAATATTTTATTATTAAAGCCAATAGAAAAACTTACTTAAATGAAATTTACACATGCCTAGGTTTTACTTGTTTTTCTACCTTTCCGAAACAACTATGATCAAAATATAAACGATGAAGAAAAACTTAAAAGTATTGAAGAGCTATCCACCACATAAAAATTATGAACAACAGCATTAACAACTAATAACTGAAGCCAAAATTAATTTTTGTAAGGAAAAAGGATGAGAGTTAATTGTTCTTAAGCTAAACAAATTTTAATGCAGAAAGTTCGTCATTTTCCTCATGCTTCTCTTTTTCTACTTCAGAATAAGACAAATTTATTGCCATAACCCCAGCCGATAATCTTGATATGAGCTCTTCTCGTTCGATATCGTGAGCCCACTCTACCTACAACTATTAGTTTCAATCCCGAAAAACGATTAACTCTACACATTAAACTATTTTTGCAATAATTGTTCATGTGAGTAAATTTCAAATAAAGAAAAAACAAACTTCATATACAAATATGAAGAGTATAAATATAAATAATAAATAAACAAATATAAATATATTTATTTATTCAGGAAACTACTCACTTTTCCCCAAATACTACTTTGATATTCGTGTTCTAATAATGCCAACTCAACTGCTTCATCAACATGTAAACGATGCGTCACTGTTGCCAAAGTAAGAAATACGGATTTCAAGGATTCAACGGCATATTGCAGACCGATCAACTGGAAGAAGCTATATGCAGACAACTGATTCGCAAGACGAGCTCGTGAAATATCGTCTACTACTGCTTCTTAAATATTTGTTAGAATAAATTACTCTATCATCGACAGGAATAAACTGAAAAGTCATTTTTCAACTTGAAGTAGATAACTGAGACAGTTTTACTTCACCATGAAATAGATCAATCTTAAAGATTTTTCAAATAAAAGTCTAACTTCCCTAACCAAGTTTTTGGATAATCAATAATATTAAGGAAGTTCATGAATCTTTATCAAGTGACCTTCAACTATAGAATAGCTAGGTTTCGCTGTCAAACCATACTCCATGTTCACCCATTCAACCACTGGATCCCATCTATTTTTTTGCAATTCAAGTATATTCTTATTATTTTCCAAACGATAAAGGACTGTATCTTTTTCCAAAAATTCAAGTATTTGCGAGATCAGATCAGATCTGAAATTAAAATCCGCATATTTTGTTTAGGTAAGTGAATATCTTGACAATACTAGCTAAAATTGAATCATACACGTTTTATTTCCTCAGTAATTCGGTAAAACAGAGATAAAACATACTGTCATAATATTGCACATTGATATTTTGCATTATGATGACTATATCATTTGTGTGATTTCAGTTTCTCTAGAAAAATATTGTTATAGCAAATTACCAAATGAGAAAATATGTTATAAAAGTATAATAATTACTTTCCTAAGGAAGTAGGATTGTCGATAGCTGTAAAAATCAAGCCCGTAAGCCGCATCAAATTCTCTCTTAGATCATTTTTCTGCATATTCCATTCTTCTGCAACAGCCACTGCAAGTGCTTCGGAAGATATCTGGAACGTTAATAATTCCTGTTTTATTTTTGCAGACAATACACATCAAGCAGTTTTTAAAACGATGAGTGCGAGTATGAACTGTTTAGAAAACGACACCTGAACTGGATACTTCTTTGGAGTTACTAAACAATGCTCATCAAGATATATGTTGTAGATTTTTTCAACAGGTTTGTACACTGCTCGTGCTTCCTGAAATTTCAGCTCTTTTAACCATATTTTTAAACACCGTAAACTACTAATGCACCACCTTACACATTTCGACTTCAGATAATTTCCTATTCATATGCAATCATTTTCAACTAATTAGTAAGCTGAATTTAGGACTTACTTCATAAAATCTTTTTTTCACGCGAGACATGCTGGAGCACCATCGATTCATTGCAAAACAACTTCTGACATTCATTAAGAGTATTCTCTAGAACGAATCTCAAAACCTTGATATAATCCTAAGTTACTGCGATAAAAGGAAACTATGCATAAAAGTTTGTAACCATCTGAATGACACAAAAATGAACAAAATCAACTCATCATCACTGGAGACTAAATGACTTTACGGTTTAGGGCAATCCACGATACTTCAAACTTAGTAGTGAATATATTATAGTCAAATAACCTTAAATATATAAGATAAAACACAATATTTCAAAAATATTAAACTAAGTGAACGTTAAAGCATTTTGTCAAAATAAATCAGAAAAAAAACATTAATCGCATAATCTCATTCATTCTGAGCACAAAATCAACTCATCATCACTGGAAACTAAACAAATAAAAAAACAATGAAAACAGATTACAAATCCAAAAATGCATAATTCAAATACAAATTGCAAAACTAGAAAAAAGTACACACAAAACTGGATCTGACATGTTTATTTAAGACAATTTAATTCTAAGATGATTAGTAGAAACAATACGAAAAACACAATTTCTAAATTAAAAGACATTAACAAGTTTAATACCAAAAAAACACTGCCTACAGATCTTAAATTTACATCTGAAAATGGAAAAAAATTGAATGCAGTATATCATATGAAATAGAAAACAAAATCTGACAACTTTGTAAAATAGCTGAACAAACGTCTTTCCAAGAAAAATGAAAGATTTTTCAAGTTATTTTCTAAAAAAAAAACATTTCTTATTGCTCACGTCAATTTATGATGTTGTTCATACTCTGGATAACGCGGAAAATTTGCAGGTTCTGTATCTACATCACTCGAGACTGTTGTTGATTCTACATGAGGAATTTTATTGCCTTCTTCGTGCGAAAGCAAATTGTTCCAGTTCTGATCAATTTCCTTAGCCTTTTTCTTCACCTGCAAAATATTCGTCAACCATTTCCTATTTTACATAATAAGTGAGATATCTAGAAATCAAACTTATCGTTATTTTATAAGAAACAACTACATATAAAAACTTCGACAACTTACTTTTTCCTCAGTTTGTCGATTCATCATGATTTCTTCGGGAGTGGGTGGTATATTACGTATTCCTCTTAACCAAGTCAACCATTCTGGAGGCGGCAGTACAGTTGAATATTTATCTACTGACATGAAGCCACTATAACTTTACCATGTAAACTATTTTCAGGTGACAAACACAATCATGGAGTTATTTTGCAGTTTTCTACCATATTAATGCTGCAAATATATCGCACAATCGCATCATATTTAATATCTAAGCTTCATTATTTTAGTTATTAATGCTCATATTTCCTTCAATTTGATTCACAACACAATGGTTATTACCTTACCGTTTTACAGGTCGTTTTGATTTCGTTAATTCGTAATATTTATTCCCCAACTCATCTTCACCAACAATTGTTTTCTTGAACCGATCTCGACCAAGGGAATCCACAAAATTACGCCATATAAATGTTGGTACCCCCGGACGACGAGTACCCATCACTTACAACACTCAACTCAAACATGAAAAAGAAATTGAAATTTGTGAGCAGAGTCAATATTTTATATAGTCCAATTATGCAAATAGCTGTTTCACCACATCACTTATTTTTGTAAGGATTGGCCAGTTAGCTTAGCTTTAAAATGTAGTATGCCTATTTTTGCATATCATTCATGGCACAGAAAATATTTACACATAAACATTTAAGCCTGCAGTACATGTAGTTGAAGCTAATATAATTTCTGGTTCCTTATTTGATGTAATTGATGGGTAATTATAGACAAACATAGATGTTTATATATGTGACTTGAGAGTACTTTTTTTGGTGTTTTAAAAAAATGATCATTTTGCTTCAGTTAAAAATTTATCCAAGGCATTATGTCATTAGTAGTATTTCAAATGTAAAATTCATTTTAGTATTATTCAAATCCATAAAAAAGTGCAGATATTAGTAGATTTTTTTACTTAATTTTTTGCTTCAATTGCTTCATAGTCACTCACGCAACTTTTTGTAAAGAAAATTATGCAATAAATCACAATTAATTTGATTGCATTGTTACAAAAGTTGATTTTGATCAGGACTGGTCATCAATTGCCATAATGATTTCAACAAAAGAACTTGTTGATCCAACTAAAAATATGGAAATTAATAAATTACACAAAATGATTGTTGCTTAAGGAAGTTGCAATAAATTAGCTGATATGTATTTTGCGAGACGACAATAACTGATATTAATTTTATAAAACAAATAAGTTATTATTGCTTGTGTTTCGATTCAAACAGCTTAAATGGTTAATTTAAACATGATAAACTATTTTCAAATATAGAACACAATTTGGCGGTTATTTAAATAATAAAATATTGAGCTGTTATCTCTTCCCTTTTTTATATCACGAAAACATGTAATAAATTAACATTCAAGTGAGTTCAGAGAGGATTGTATATGAACAAAAGTCAAGCTATTACATTGTTTTGTTTTTATTCAATCCCAATGCGGAAGAGTAAAGAAGCAAAGTCTTTATCATACTTCTGAAGTGTAACATTTGAGATGTTCAGTGTAAGTGTTATGAATTTAGAACTCTGTAGCGAATGAAATTTGAAGGAATCTCGAAAGATCTAAGAAAAAGTATACAGTTAGATAACTGGTATGGTTTTTGTGCTTGGTTGGGAAATAAAGTAAGAGGATAAGTAGTGAAAGGATGAGAAAATAACATTTCGAAGTAATGTTAGTGTCACATAAAGAATAAGTAACCAATAGAAGCAGAAAAGCAGTTTACTTAATGCTATTCTTGAACCAATGCATGGTATACGGTAAATGAAGTTAAAATTTCATTTATTTCGCTGATGTGAACATTTTAGAGTATTCATCAATGTACCTCGTTGTTGTTGTGCACTTGACATAGTACCCAGAAAGTGTACAGTTAGTTTATTAGTATCAGCGAAACAAATATATTTTAAACTTTTGTTAGTTGTTGCGAATATACTGATGTCAAAGGTTCTTTTTTTGTCTTTTCTTCTGTTTTTGTTTTCTTTTCATCTTATAGCTTATATTTCATCTTTATTTGGTCAAAAAAAAAAAGAATATCATGATTTTTTTCGAAATCATTTGTTAGATTAATCAGTTTGCGATGAAAACCTGTGCTCGTGTTGAATGTTTATATCATTTATAGTTTGTACCAAATTCAATGAGTTCGCTCTCAATTGTAAGTCCAGAACGTAGAATTGAATTAAATCCATTCGATGTTGATGCATGGAATCTACTGCTTCGAGAGTCGCAGGTACTTATCTCTCTTATCAAATAAAATATATTCGTCATCAAACTCAATAAAATTAAATTTCTGTAGAGTAAATTAATATGGAACTCTAAGAGTTTGGTTTACTTTGTCAATTTCAAGCTGTGAAAACGTTAAGCAGAAATTTTTCTTTTTTTTATAACATTTGGATTATTTCAGCATGTCTTGAATCTTTTGTTTTGCAGTGTGTAGAATGTAATGTAGGTGATTGAGAAAATTTTAAATAGCAAGTTTATCATTCTTTATTATTTGTTGGCACTGATCTTATATTTGTGCTACTCTAAGTTTCAGACTAGACCTATTGATCAAGTGCGTTCGTTTTACGAAAAGCTGGTGAAACAGTTTCCAAATGCTGGCCGTTACTGGAAGGCATATATTGACCATGAAGTAAATCATTAATAAATTTTCGTTATCAAAAAAGAGACTTGACAAGGGTGTGCATTTCACTTTTGCGTATTTTTTAGCCTAAAAATTAATTGTTCACTTACGTTTCACGTGAAAAGGAGGATGAAGAGAAAAAGACTGTCAAAGTAGTTAATCATTTGTAGCCATTTCTCTCACGTGTTCCACATTTCATGAATTGAGGTGATAATATTAAAAATCCATCCCTTTTAGTTTGAATTGTCTTTTTTACAGAGAAAAAATCTAACTTCATTAAGGTGTGCAGAATAGCAGCTATTCCAATGTTTCCCTCTAATTATACTGCCTTAAGTGGTGTTCATTCTTCTCCTCCTCCTTTCTTCGTATATACAATGAAAAAAATTCCGTGAAACAGAAACAGGAACTTGTAAATTTAGGAATAACATATTTTTCACTTTTTGTAAGCATCAGATGTATTACATTCCAGTTATCCATGCATTTTTCCATCATCCTCACCAGAATAAACATTTTTCTGGAAAAATATTTCAGTAACAGTGCAGATAATTTGGTTGCATTTTTTCGCATTCTTTTTTAACATTTCTTTCAAGACTTCCCACCGAATAAAGAATCTACTACGATTGTATGATTTTTTTTACATGGCAGTCAAATGTGTTTCTTATAATTTTAGTTCCATTCATTCAGATCATTTTTCGTGATTTGATTTTATTCCTGTAGTTTTGAGAACATTGCTAATAAAAAACAATAATATCAGATTAAATTTGAGTGGGTCATTATTCTTTCAATCGAGTAGTAATTCAATGAAAGTTTGTAGAATTCACTCTCTAAGGTTAGCAATGTCAAATTTTGTATTGGAGAAAGTAACATATGGAACATTTTCTAAACGTTTTGTCGCTGATAAGTGTAGGTTAACAAATAGCTTTAAAATGTTGCTGGCATTTTGTGAATTAAAGGTACTCAACAGACTGATGTGACTCATTGTTTTCGGTGATTTCTGATAGTGTTCCTTATTACCTGAGTATCGTAGAATCTACAGTTGAATGCTTGATCTCAACAATTTCCTATGGACTCTGTGATCAAATTTGAAACTATATTATTGCGATAATACCAGTGCAGACTGACTGAAGTCTAAGAAAAAACATGACATTCAATACTTGACTATTCTGCAGTTGCCTCAGATTGTTTTTGTTTGGTTTTTTTTTTAGATTTTCAATGACAGTGAAATTTTTCTAGATGTACATTTCATGGTGTAAATTTTCAGCTCCGTGGCAAAAATTACGAAAATGTGGAATCTGTAAGTTTGAATCGTTAAACTTATAGTTTTAAGGATTTAAACGCATGTTGTTAAAAATCATTGAAGCATAGATATAGACGGGGAATGATTGCATAATTAAAGTGTATTCTATTGATACATATAACTGTGCGCAGGCGTTAAACTATTTGCAAATTTATCCGAAAAAAATCTCTCTAAAATATATTCTTTTTTTGTTATTCGGACGCTGTCTTGTTCATGTCCTCAACATCGATCTTTGGAAGTGCTATGTTTTCTACGTACGGGAAACTAAGGGGCATCTCTCGACATTCAGGTATTGATAAATTTGGAACTTATTCTAATTTTTTGTAGGTTGGACATAGTTTTGACAGAGTTATTTGCTTAGTTTTCTCAGAAATCTCATTCAAGTGGATTTTATTATTTGCTTTATGACCCATCAGTAGTTTTCTTAACATGTAACTATGAGTATTTTTAACGAAAATTTGTTGAATTTACCGAATATCATTCAATTTCAGGGAAAAGATGGCACAAGCGTATGAATTTGCTTTGGATAAAATTGGTCTTGATATGCATTCGTTTTCAGTTTATTCTGATTATCTGTCATTTCTGAAATCTGCGTAAGTTTTAACACCTCTTATTCTGCTAAAGAATATGTATTTCATTCTTCACCTGTCATTATTATTTCACATTTTTGAAGGATTACAGGCCTACAGTCGGACAATATGCGGAAAATCAACGAATTTCAGCTGTTCGTAAAATTTATCAGCGTGGTGTGGTCACACCAATGGTAAATATCGAACAGTTGTGGGCTGAGTATTGTGCTTACGAGAAGGTAAATTACAAGGGCCAAATAATTTGTGTGTAGCAATCATTTATTTAGTTATTCACTATCAAATTTACTTGCTTTTTAAAAGTTGAGGTCATGGTTTCTAATTTGCTAGTTTTTAGGTTATAGTTACTTGGTGGGAGCACTAAAATGAAGAATTTTTCATAATTTTACTGAAAATTTTTTTCCATAGAGCATCAATGCCACATTAGCGGAGAAGTTGATAGCTGAACGGAATAAAGAATATCAAGTCGCCAAGCGTATTTCAAAATCACTGGAGCAAATTACTAGAGGATTAAATCGGCAGGCAGTAAGTGTACCACCACGAGGAACTGTAGCAGAAATGAAGCAGGTTTATATGTTTAGTTTAGTTTTAAAAGACCAAAATTTCATTTACTTGAACTGTAAAAAAAATAATATGCTAAATGTTAAAGTACTTTAGCTTGAGATGTGGCGAAAATATATTCAGTGGGAAAAAAGCAATCCACTAGACACAGAAGAATATGCCTATTTTGCGAAAAGAGGTAATTAGGTTAAAAGCTTGATTTTGATTAGATAGGTATAAGACTCCATTAACTGAAATATATTTTCTGGTTCCAATTTGTGGATACCAACATTCCAGTTTATGATTAGTATGTGCAGTATATTTTATTAGATATTTTGCCTTAATTCTGCAATATTTTTTAATATTGCCAATACTATATTAGCTCGTGTAACAAGCTATTTTAATCTTTTTTTTTCTATTTTAATAGCCTGTTGCAGTAATATATGCATATGAGCAAGCTTTACTATGTCTTGGCTATTATCCTGATGTGTGGTATGAAGCAGCATTATTTCAACAACAAGCTGCTAATGTTCTAGCCGAAAAGGGTGATGTTAAATTAGCGGCTGCAATAAACATGGATATAACCCGTTAGTTTTTAACCATTTCTTTATTAAAATAGTCTTTCTTAAGATGTTCAGTTTTCGAACATTACTGATCTGTGAAAAGCATTATTGTTATAAATTGAACTATTTTGTTCAAAACATTTTTTGCTTGCATAAAATCGTTAAAAATGGAGTCATATGATGCATACTTTTTCTTGCCTGTCTTGAGACGTGAATATTTGATAAAATAATGTAGTCTGGTTTCGTGATAACTCATATTTTTAAATTAATTGTAGATTATTTATACTTATATTCCTCACTGGTTTCGGCTGTTTAAATTGCTAAATAAGTACATCCATTTGTTATACAGAATTATTCGAACGTGCCATCGGTGGTCTCTTGAAAGAAAGCCAACTTTTGTTTTTTGCATATGCTGATTATGAAGAAGAACGAATGAAATTCGACAGTGTTAAAGAAATTTATGATCGGCTGCTGGCTATTGAATCAGCTGATCCTACTCTGGTAATCATTTACACATGTTGCATTGTAATACTGGAGGAATTTCATCTTTCACAATGTATCATTTATGGAGGCACTTTCTTTTTAATGTGGAACGATTGACAAAGTTTTAAGTTCTAATTTATTCTCAGGCATATATACAGCTGATGAAGTTTAAAAGACGTACGGAAGGAGTTCAGTTTGCACGTGCAGTTTTTAAGCGTGCACGTCAAGATTCACGCTGTAAATTTCATATTTTCGTTGCTTCTGCTCTAATGGAATACTACTGCAGCAAGGTTTCTGCTCTTCTCATGTCTAATTATTTCCTTTCTATTAAATAAAATGGATTGTGTGTTACCTGTTACTGAAAATTATTATAGCATTCACATTCCTATTATTCAGCTTGAATGAAATATTTACCCATTCATTATTCAGTTTCTGATTAGCAAGTTTCCAGGACACAGATATTGCAATACGTGTTTTTGATATGGGATTGAAAAAATATGCCAATGAGCCGGAATATGCTCTCGCTTATGTTAATTTTCTATCACATTTAAATGGTAACCGTAATTTCATTTTGAGCATAGAGCTTATATATTATAAATACCATTTTTTTAGTGCACGTTTAGAAAATGGAAATGCATATTTTTAGTTCACCTTACTTTTTTACATCAGTTGTTTTTGGTATTTCTCTTAACATACTTAAAAAATTTTTTCTTAAAATTTGCGTGCATTATGTATTTTAAAACTTCAATCCATAATTTCTTCTTTTATTTTATGTTCATGTTGTATATTAAGTATTAAGATTTTAGAGGACAACAACACGCGCGTCATTTTCGAACGAATATTAACCTCAGAATCGATGACACCAGAGAAATCTATGTTTGTTATTGTTTTAACCTTGTCATATTATTCTGCTAATCATTGATTGTAGTTTATAATATGTTTTTTAAAGTGAAATCTGGGATCGTTATTTGGAATTTGAGTCTCATGTTGGGGACTTGTCAAGCATTTTGAAAGTTGATCAAAGACGACGTGAAGCACTGAAACACCAGTGTGAGGATATGCAAACGTTGTTATTAATTGATAGATATAAATTTTTGGATTTGGTCCCATGTACCAATGATCAGTTGAAATTGATGAGTTACTCGGTGAGTATTGACCTATTTTTTGATCTGCTTAAACTGTCATTTTTGAAATTAGCTCATGCTTATTTGCTAAATTTGTTGCTGAAATGTAGCTTCAGATAATGAATTTTTTATCATGAATTGACTTTTTTTAACTCTTCTCTTACAGAAAAAATTAGGACAAGTTTCATCGTTGACTGGACGTGTCTCCATCTCTGGATCTGCTTCTTTGTCATCAAATGGCATCCAAACAACTGGTAAATCTTTGCTGACTTTATAATTATAAATTAGTTAATTTTTGCTGATGTTATGGTCGTAAAATTAAATTAGATTTTAGCACAAAATGTGATTAGACCAACTATAGCGGCAGGAGGGCCATCAGTTGTAATGGGAGGTGGTGTAAGTTTGGAAATTTCTGGTTACCCAAGACCAGATACAGATCAAATGATACCGTTCAAGCCAAAGCTAACAGTAGCTGCTAGTTATCATCCAGTTCCTGGAGGTATACCACGTAATTTCTTCTTATCAGATAAGACTATAGACTTTTCAAATTCAATTTTATAATTTTCATTCGTAGATTTTTCTATTATTATTCTATTATTTAAAGGTGTATTTCCTCCACCGACTGCAGCTGCCCAATTAATGCAAATGTTACCACCTCCATGGAACTTTTTTGGTCCTTTTGTTTCAGTCGACTTATTGATGGAAAGTTTGACGAATTTCAATACTACTGGACGTCAGTTTTTTCAACCATTTTAAATTCAAAATTCCTACTCAGCATTACTTCGGTATTTGTATTTTTAGTATTTTAAATTTAAAAAAATTTTTCAGCTCCAGTAGTCGATCTTAAAGTAAAGGTCGAAAGCAGTGGCAAGTTTGGAATTTATCGGGTAGAAAATATCAAGAAGAGCTTTTACCAACTCTTAAATATGACTGCAGATCCTAGCATTGTATGTTTTTTATCATAACGTTTTTCACTGAACTATTAAAAGCTTAGAAATTACATCGCGAAAGATTTAGGCTATGGCATTGAACGATTATCAACTGCAAAATTCAACACCTGCACAAAGAAAGAGACGGTTTGTGGGTGATGATTCGGACAGTGAGGATGAAGTTCCTCGTGCATCTAAGGTCGTTAGAGATATTTATCGAAGAAGAATGAATCAGAAAGTGCATGAATAATTACTTTCGTTAGGTAAATGATTATTTCTTCCTTTATTTTTAGATATGCTTTTTTTCTACTTTTAATTGAGTTACATAAAGCTCGAAGACAGCTGTTTCTGCTTTATATGTCGTGTATTGTTACAAACAGTTAAAATTTTTCTGGCAAGTCAGTTTTTCTGAAATAGTGAAAGAACATTTTCTTTTTTTTAAATATTTCACTGAAGTAGTTTTTAAATCCAACGTTGGTGATTTCGTAACTATATCTGTTTTTGATTTGAATATTAAATTGTGAAATAATTTTACATTTTAATATCTTTTAGTATATTTCTGGAAAAACTTATTGTTTTCCCAGTATAACGAGGTTGTTTTACTGTATATAATCTTGTTACTTTATATTTTTGCTATGACCACTTTTCCTCATAAATTTGGATGCTGTTATTCCTTATTGTAACGTTGTCTACTTTTTAAAAGATTCAATTCTTGATCTCTCTTTTTTGTTAATTTGATCAAGATTGAAAGCTGAGTACGTATTTTTAAAGAAAACAGAAATGGCTCTTACAAAATTCCTACGTTACTTTTCTAAATTCGGGAAAACATGGGATTTTTTGTCGTTGCTGTTATTTTTTACTTGGCATGGATTTCTGAATGGTCCATTTTTATGTGTATTGATATATTTTTTGTACTTGTATATGTTGTGAAAGTATTGGTTTGTTGTTGCTGAGTTCATATTACTCTACTTACAGTTTAATGCATTAAAGCTGATGTTGTTTGAAATATTGAAAAAGAGTGATGATGGATTTCGTTTCTCGTTAAATGAATAAGATAGTGGGTATAATTTTTTATTCAATGTATTCAAGGAAGGCTATTCAATGTTTAAAACTGTTGATGTTGGTCTGAAATGAAAAAGATTTCGATTAAGTTGTTGATAGTTGCATCTCTGTTTATACTGCTATTTCGACATTTCGATGAAAGTAATCGGCACAAAGTCCGTTTCCATTGTACGTCAAGTTTTCATGTATTTGTGAGTACCTCAGTGGTTTTTGAGGTATATTTACTAGGTATGCCATTAGCATGTTTAGAATTGCGGTCGGGTACTATGTCTAGTTTGTTGCCATCGTAGTCATTCAAACTTCGATGTTCTCCTTGATTTGTGAAACCGAAAGGTACGTATCCTGCGAGACCGGTTTTACCGAAATCGACTCCTACCTACTTAATTACGTATTTGTTAGGAGTCTTTGGGTGTTGTATCCATAAAATGTCAAATATGTTGCGCCAACATTAAGTGGAACTGAACTCATTTGGAGAATGGTTGCAACTTATGTCGGGTTCCACTTCTGTGAAGCAGTATGTTCTCAGTAGTATTCAAAGAATGTGAAATCGAGAAGAAATTTGTACTGTATCAGTTACTCATGTTTAATTTTCTTTTTTTTTAGTGTGATTGATGAGAATTCTCGTAATAGATTACTTTCACTATTTGCATGGATATGATTGACATGTTAAGGTTTCAAATCTTGAGAAGTGGAAGTGAAGTGAAAGATTCATACCTTGGAAAAAATGCTAACTGGATCGACTGGAGTACCAACAGCAACACCAGCACCAAAACCAATAGGCCCAAGGTTTTGCAAAGCACCGTTTGGTCTCTCAGTACCTTTTACATTTAGTCCTAATGTTTGTCCTGGTAATAGCAGTTTCTTGAAAAAATAAATTTAATATTGCTTTCAAACTTGCATGGTTTATATCACATGTCAACCAAAATATGCACCAATATTATGTTCTTCACATTTAATCAGAAATATCTTGTAACTTTTCTTTACTGAAAAATGTTTTTATTGCTAGTGTTGTATGACTAAGTGAGAGCAGTTTTTCATATGAGAAGGACATATATTAAAAAATTGTTATTTTTTAATGAAATAATTTTCAAAAATTCATGATGAAATTAAGCAAAATTATTCAAAGTTGTTATATTTTATCGGTTTATGAGAAGCTTACTTGTACTTTCAAGGCTTAACTTTCAACCTTAAATCCTTGTTGTGTTACTTCATGAAATGGAAAGCCCCAATTATTTGAAAATGTCCAGAATGCTTCATGTGTTTTTTGCTTCTCAAATTGTAATGATCTAAAATGATGACATTTACTAATAATAAAAAGCCAGATGGTGAGTCAATCAGTTAGGATAGAGTGTAAAATTTATCATTTTGGTACACTTTTTAGTAAGCAAAATGAAAGTAGCTTCATTTTAGTTTATAAAATACAATTATTTTGTCATTTCTCTTTTTCTGACTTAATTTTTCTTGTAATTTTTTAATTCATAATTTTATATTTACGTATTTATAAATCTAATACTACAAATATTTTTCATTAAAAATGCATTTTTACTTTTCAAAAGTTTTATCGCTCATTTATGAACCAGAAAAGTTATGTATTCTACAGAAACATTAATAATACATTTTAATACATTTAATCAATCTAAAAGAAAAACAGTTTGATACTGCATTTTTAATAAATGATTACAAAACCAAAAAATTTTTTTGAAAAAATGATAATTAGGAGTTCTAATATTTTATTTACACCTACTTTGTCATTCAGTTTTCTGATTACTTGGTTTGCTCTAATTATTGCATGTTTTGCATTAGTTACTTATCCCATTAGTTACTGATTAGTTATGTATCAATTTAATAACTCGTATGTACTGTTTGTTTTACTTTGAATTATGATTAAGTGCTTAGTTGATAAAAAGTTTAGGCTCACAGAATACTTAGCATGAGAATATTGCTTGAAATAATCGTAATACTTTTGCTTGCATTCCATGGTGAAGCATGTGTGGTTGGTGGAAAAAAATACAAAAACGGTGATACATGGGTTAGCAACTCTGTTATTTTGTAATGAAAGTAAAGTATATCATTTAGAATTTAGTATAAGCCAACATAAATGTACAACTATACAGTTCAGTTAATTAATTATTATACGTTCACTGCAATCTTTATATAGTAACTGCAACATATTTTTCTTCTCAAAGTAGTAATTTATTATCAAATTTTTAGTTGTAATAACGTCATAAATATACTTATTGAATTCTTGTTACAAGACGAGTTATCATCATTGTTTGTTCGTCCTCTAAAAGTTCTTTCACTATATTTCCTATCAAAAAAAGATGAAACGATCAGACTGTACTTGGATTCATTAACATTTAGTGTAAATTTCTAGCACTATCATCATTAATTTTTTAATCCGAAAAAATGCTAAATGAGATATGATTTCAGATCAAAAATAATTTTGAAATGACATGTAATACATTTAGCAATGGTTGGCGTACAAAAATTACCGCTTGTTTAGCTCCTGGTGGCTTACGTATACATGTAGGATCTACATTTATAGAATCTGGAAAACAGTACTCGTAAGTAATCAAATATTGATGATAAGAGCAAATATTAATGATTACATTCATTACATGCATGACTTCAGCAGTAATTTCGTTTTCAACCAAATGTTAAAAGCAAAAAAAAACTTTTTTTCTGGAAATGAAACTGTGCAAAAAAGTATCACAATGATGTTTGATGATACTTTCTCGAATGCTTATGCATCATTAAGCATCTAAAGTATAATACTCAATGCTTAATTTACTATAATATAATTACAGCAAAAATAATTGTCGGAATCATGCATCGTCTTTCGGAAAAGTTTATTGATTAAAAAGATTATTAATTTATTTTTACAGTCATTTCTTTTCGTTGTCTCAAAACTTGAAAAAATTAGTGCAGTTCAAATCATAATTACTGGTAATTGGTTAGTACTGTAAGTTATGAGTTATGAGGGATCGCATAAATAATAAATTTTATGACTTAGTTGAAATGTTGCAATTTATAAAAAAGTATTGAGCACATTTGTAGTAAAGTAATTAGTGCTTAAAGATGCATCTGCAATGAGCAATAACAATTTACTTATTAACAGAAGACCTATACATTTGTTAGCACAGAAATTGGAAATTTTTTATTTACAGATGCAAGCAACGAGCAAATGGCAGTGTGCAATATGCAGAACAATATGTTTGAATAATTTGCTTAATTAATTATTATTAAAAATATCAATATTCTAAAGGATGAAAATGAATTTTATTTGCTTATATAAAATATTAATAAAAATTGTTCGACGCTTAACTGTAAAAGAAAAAAAAAACGTTTGTATTAAATTATAGCAAAAAAATGAAAAAAATTTGCAACGAAAAGAAATTCTTTTACCGCTCTTTGATTTCTTCAAAAGGACTTGTCGTTACGTATTGTGATGTATTGTACTGCGTGGCAAATTTGTGATCATCCACTGTTGAATAATTATGGCGTAACAATACATTTGAATTATTTTCAAAATCAAAATTTTTTGTATTATTGTGATCATTTGCCGCGCAATAATTTAATTTTGGCCTACGTGCACATATTATAGTCATCAAGTTCTCGTTCCATTCAAAACCTAATTATTATAATAATTATTTTATATGTAAAAATTATTTACAGTTCATGTTTTGGATTTTTCATTATTGAATTGTGGTTATATTTTTCGATTTTTATAATAATTGTTCAAATTGATCAAACTTTCACAACAATGCAAAATAAAATTCTCTACTCAAAAAAGCAATAATAGTAATTGTATACCATAAATTTGCTTTGCGAAAGTTAATCCAAGCAGTAAACTGACAATAATCATTTTCGCCAAATATTAAATTCTCTTCAATACCGTCGGAACTTTATTATTTGACAGCGCAAAATGGTTCAAAACTTTAAAGTAATACTTTTGTTTCTGTAAAAAATGATTAGAAAAGGCATTGAGCAGAATTTGAATTTGAATTTAATTTCTTATATTATTCTAAGTACGTAAAAAGAATGTTCTAATTGACGACTTTTTGCTTGCTCTATTCATATCTTTTTTTGCCATATCAATAAGAAATTTGACAAGTCGAATTTGCAACTTTATTTGAATTTTAGAAGAAAATTAAAAAAGAAATAAAGTAAAATGTGTACTGATAACAAAGAACAAATAACCAACCTGTTTTAACTACCACTGAAAACTAGTTGTAACTCACTTGTAAACGGCATGAATTAAAGAATCAAGTGATCAACTTAGAATGTACCCATTAATGATAAAATGATTATAAGTGACAGGTTTCAGACTCTGTTTGCAAATTATCAGTTTATTTGCATTATTTATTAGACAAATCCATTTGATTTGTTTACTGCTTGAAGTAAATAGAAGATAAATATGAGGAAAATTTTGCTTGGCACAATATTTCATTAAATGCAATTCAAAGACAAAAAAATTTGCCAAAACTCCTCATAAATAGCATTGCGAGTACTTTATATTTCACATTAAAAAATATTTGAATGTTATATTTGCAGTATTCATATCAGTTCCGAAACTTGTGTTCTGATAATAACAATAATAATAATAGTAATAATAATAATAATGTACTGACCATGTCCTTCCTTACTGCAATTAGTGAACCTGATGAACCTAAAAAAAGTTTTGTAATATTTTGAATTACCAAAGAAAAATTTGCAAATCAGCAGTAGTATTTAATATTTTGCATTGCTATTTAACATTCAATTTTTATAAAATTCTTATTTACAATCATGTTCTTTATTAAATTTATTTCTGGTCACAGTAGTAATAATTAGTATTTTCAAATAGTTCTAAATTATTATCGCTTCAGTCGTAATATTCTTTAATAATTTTAATGCTTCATTTATTATGCGACTGCTATCTATTAATTATTTATTTCACTATCCATACATTTTGTAGTTTGTAAATTTAAAATCAACAACAATTATTCTGAACCAAAAAAAATGGAGTGATTTTTTTGCGTAACTTCAGTGCAATAATTTTCCCACCTACTGAAAATATCATTATAGTTACAAATTTTTTACAAAACATCTTGTATTGTTCAAGTATGCTTGAAAATTTTAAATATTACTGATCAAATTTGTTGATTACTTTTTCAGCAATCAAATGTAAACATATTTGCATACTAGATCAAATAATTAGCATAAGATAGTTGCTTTAGATTGAAAAAATGCTCGTTGAATTTACAACTTGCAAAATGGAGAAATATAATTTAGACCACTTACGCAGCCTAAAACTACAACACTTATTGTTAGCTTTGATTTGCAGTAAAAAAAATATTAACTTTTAAATAATTGTTATTTGAAGAGAGTACAAATTTTTTGACATCATATAACATTTTCATATTTGCTGAACACTGGAAAGTATAAAATACATCAATATGCAAATGAAGTCTGATCTTGCCAAAATGGTAAAGAATAAATCTGAACAAATAGCAAATTTTTTAATGCTTTGAGTAAAATAAGTCAGTCAACCTTTGTTTTCTATTTACTGCTTGCATAGAAATGATTTTTTCAGTTCAATAACTCTGCTGGCACGTTTGCAAAATTAATGTTTCCGATAATAAAAATATGTGCAAAATAATGGACAAGGCAGTTATGCAAAGAAATTATCCATTCAGTGCTATTTATTGGTTTTAAGAAAAATTGCTCAAAAGCAGTCATTAAAGATAGGTTTTAAAAATTTCCCAAATTATGTTACATTGGTTTTTATGCTTTCTTTTATGCAAAAGAACGCTTATGCTAGAATGTATTGTGGTGATAAAAGCTTTGCATTTAAAACATTGTGTGCAGTTTAATTTCCTTACAAAACTATTAATATTTAAATACAATGCAAACAATAATTTTACTCTTTTGTCTATTATGCATTATTGATTTTTTAAATTAAGTTTACTGTAAAATTTTTGCAAGTAATTTATTATAGCTATAGGTATTTACACGCATAAAAATTTTTTTTAAGCACTAAAATTGAATGAGAGTAATTTTTTAAATCATTTCAAGCATGTAAATTTATTAATTCAGTTACTTCTTGAATGTAATATATGAATAACTAATTATTTATGGAAATAAAAAATAAGTGAATTCTGATATTGCAGCGAAATTTTTTTTTGATACCAAGTGATTTTTTGTATTGAACTGTATGCTCATGATAAATAGCAAAATAAAGTAGACAAAATTTTATTTTTGTTGCTTTTTGCTTAAAAAAACATTACTTAATCTCTTACTTGGGTAAAAATTATCAAAAGTTTGATAACATTTAAGTTTTTAATAAAAGTTTATTAGTAAAAGTGTTATAACTTTCTTTGCTTAGGTAACTAATTTTGCTTGCTAGTCATAAACCACAGCTGGTTTATGATTAGCAAGCAAGGCAAACAGGCAGTTTAATAACTCAAATTTCTCCTCATAATTTTTCATCTCAATAGACGTGACTGCATAGTTTTAATTTAAATCATTTAAAAAAACAGCAATGCTACGATTCACTCAATTTAAAATAATGAAAATTACTTACTTATTGTGGCAAAACTATGGCATAGATAATACTAAATAATAATAATAAATGATCCCAATCTAGCAAAAGTTTTTAGCACTTATTCATCTTTTTTTTTTCAATATTTTATTTTATTTTTTTTGATAACATTTTTTTAGAATAAATTATATTCGATAATTCATGTTAATTATAACATTGTTCATATGCGACGATTATGAGAAAAATATTTGCATTTTCTCGACGCAAACAATTTTACTGTTTTAAGCCAAATATTTGAGTTGAATTACCTGCTTTATGTTATCAGTATACACTTATATTTGCTATCTACGCATCATAAATTTTAATTTTTTTTAATTCTGCAAGAAAAGACACTCAAGTAAATGATTACCAAAATTTTTCGCTATATTTTATGTAAACTTTTTGCAAGAAATCCTTGAATATTCGTCAGAAAGTTAGCCAAAAGCAGTGACTTATGCTCAGCTAATGAATTATTTAGAAGTTGATTTGATTATTTTGCATTACACTATATTTCTAGACTATATCCTTCTCAATTCAAATGCTTCTTTGCCTTCTGTCTAATTTATTGAAGTATTGAATCAACTTTTGTCGCAATACACATTTAAAAATGTGTATTGCGACAAAAGTTGATTCAATTATTTACAATAAGATAATTATATTCTATGCAAAGATATTTCTTTTTATTTGTGATGAGATTAAAATGTAATGCTTGATTCATTATGCATCTAATAAATAATTTTATACTTGATAAGATGTAAAAAATTTGTTACGTTTTGTTTGAGTACTGTAATGAATTTTGTACAGTTTTCTCCATCAGACAAGCAAATGTGTATACAATTGCTATTTCTGCTGCTTATCAATCTAATAATGTTTATATAAATATATCACTGCTGTCATACTGACATATCCTGCAATTGTATATGATAATGCATGATATAAATAAAAGTTAAAATATTGATTAATATAATAGTAACTAAAATTGTTAGGTAAATTTCTTATGGCACTGTTAAAAGTCTGTGTCCTCTCAGTGACATCTGCATTCAACAATTTATTGATCTACCTTTTCGAATCCCATTTGTTTCTTTGTTCACAAGTAGGCCTCTAATTTTGCAGCAGTGCTTTTTAACTACAGTAATTAAACTGTTGCTTAAAAAAAGTTTGTTATGATTGAATTGTAAAAAGTTTTATCAGTCTTTTATACTGATAATAAAATGTTTGAAAATTTTCAGCACAAAAGAATTCAAATTCATTCAATACAAAAATTAACGAATTTAATAAAAATAAACTTATACATATATACAAGTTCTTTTTCCATTGTTTTGATCGTTTTGATACTGATATCGATAACTGTAGATACGAAACTTGAAACTGTATCTAGCAAAGGATTGAATTTAACTAAAGGATAGTAATGTGTTTAGAAGTTTGTTCATCAATACTCAAAAGAAAACAACAATTTTGGAAGCATAATTTTTGATATCGAATTTGAATTTCACCAGTAGAAAGACAAAAGAGATAAGTTCGTTTATTTCAAGATTGTCTTACTGAATCCCAACCCACAAGGGTAGCATATGTGGCGAACATTTAAAGACGAATCAATTGTTGAAAGGTTAGCATTTTAAAATCATTTTTAACTTTTACTCTAAATTACTTTCTTTTACACTTATTATAATGTGCTAATTTGAACAGAAGATGTGATATAGTGTGTTGCTAAAAAAATCATAAAATTATTTAACTCTTTTGAAAAAGTTACTCTTAAACAGAAACAATTATGTTAAGAAAGAAAAGTTAACTCACCAATCGGTATTTAAATAAATTAGCATTAATTTCCATCATTACTATTCATTATTTATGTATATATTTAGTTACTTATTAATTTATTATTATTAGTAGTAGTACTTATTTTTAATTTTTATACAATGGTTATTTCTATACTTGATAAAAAAAGCAAATGATGGTTGTAGCTTGTTTTTAAAAAATGAAGTAAAAGAGAGTCTGAAGTAAAGTATTTGCATACTGATATGGTAGCATTTAAAAAAAACTGAAAAAGGCGTGAAAAAAGGTATTAAAATTGCATTTTTGTTTCTTTGAAAAAGAAGCACGCAAATTAACAGTTAAGTAAGTAATGTTATTGTAATGCTATTTGCGGCTTAAAAATAAAGTGCTTGATTACTTTATTTTTTTTTATTTTTCTTGACTTAAACAGAAAATATGAAAAAAAAAAGTATAGCAACCTGTTGCTTAGGTTACCAATGCCTTAAATAACAAACTAAGTAACTAACTAACTTACTTACTTACTGCCTAACCAATCAGCTAACTATCCGCTTTGTAATTACTTTGTCTAAGTTAAATTTTAAAAAGCCTTCTATTTTTTCATTTTCAAATATTAGTTCATGTATTCTGTGCAAGACAAGTTACCAATAATATCAATGGTAATAAGTAATCACCAATCATTTCTATATGTCTATCTATCAATATTTTGACTTTATTTTAATATTAATATAAAACATTAATAATACATGATTACACAAAAAGATATTGTGTGTTTTGTGGGAATTCTCTGTTTTGTAGAGATAAAGTAAATTTCTTAAACAAGTCGTGAGTTCTTCTCAAAACTACAAAAATTTGAGTTGATAGAAAATTTTCAGATTGTAATGCATAAATTTCTTCTAATGGTAAACAGGAAAATAAAAGAGGCCATTTTGATAAAAATAGGGAAAATGTCATAGAACTTTTCAAGTTCAATCTAAAATTTTAAATTAAAAATGTCATTACTTTTGAGCTTATTAATGGATGTGTATGAGTATGAATCCTATTTCTGAGATTTTATAGTTTTAATTGATTGATTTAAAATTGATTACTCTATAAATGCGATAAGAATATTTTTTATAATTGAGACAATTATACTTTCAGGTATTATATCACAAATCCTGAAAAAAAAACGTTTTCTAATATTTTGTAGTGTATTGTTATTGTGGTTGCTTTTTATTTCAGTTAAACTCTCATTAAATAATCATTCTCAATAAATTGTTGCTTTTATGTGAAAAATTGTAATAATAGCATTTTTAATTCACATATTTAAATTATTGCATAATAAATTAATTATTGGATTATTTTTATTGATAGTATCGCATCAGCCAAACACGAAAATATCATATCAGAAGTATTTTACACCAAAGATACCATTTCTGTTACTGAAGTCTCCACTAGCCAACGAAGTGACGGAAAACAATACAAAAAATCACAGCCTAAGCAATTGACTTCCGTGAATCACGTGAAAAAGCCACAAATACGTAAGGAAACGGACGACACTAGTTTTCTATTAGAATCAGGTTCTAATTCTGTGGATAATAGAGTAAAGTCGCCTGTAAAGAAAAGCAGTCAACTATTTAGCACACAATTTCTACAAGAAAGACAATCGGAAATATCAACTAAATCAAATATGGTATTCATTTATTTGTTTTGTTAACCTTTGTCTTCATGACATCAGTCATTCAGTTGATCTACCGGTAAACTGGTAATTATAGTCAAAAAATAATATTTTTAGCTACTCAAGCTATGTCCTGATTGTTGATCAGTTTCATGCCACAGAAACTTCTCAAAAAGTCCTTCGGGCATCAAATTAATTTTTGCAAGAGTGATTAAAAGAGATATATTTTGCATGTAGGCAGTATCAATGTTTGATATGCAGAAAGCAGATCGTAATAGTATTGAATTACCGAGTACTGAAGATATTGATTATGCACGAGCTGCTTCTTGGGCCAATGAATCTTTAGCAAACGTGCTAAAGGACCAAAAGGGTTAGAACATTTGAAAGCAAAAACCTTATCAAAAAAGATCATGAAGTAAAACTTAATTACATTTACTTGATTATTTTTAAGCGTTGCAAGAGTAAAAATTGTATAGTGAGAGATATCAATTTTGTAAATTCAGTCTTATTGTCATGATAAAATCTGATTTTGGAATTTCTACAAATTAGAAATAAAGATTTTTAGGCCGACAATTATTTCATGCATTTTTGCATGATGCTTTAGCGGAAGAAAACTTATCGTTTCTTGAATCATACGAAAAATTCAAAAAGATGACTGATCCAGCTGAAAAGAAAGAGTATATTAAAGAATTTTTCACAAAATATTCACCATATGTTAATCTAAGTAGTGTAGCAATGCAGGTATATTTATTAATTACCATTTATTTGCTTTAACAAAAATAAATCTTTGCTAAAATAATTATTGCTTTTTGATTTGTTAAATAGTAGCACTTCTAATATTGTCTGCTTCAAAACTATTGCAAATGCATAAAGTTAATTGAAATTTTTACAGAAAATAAAAGAAACTGCAAAAACAGATGACCCAGATCCAGCAGCATTTGCACTTGCTGTGAAAGAAGTGAACCGACTTTTGGAAAATGATCAATTTCCGAGATTTAAGCGATCAGAAATTTACGTTAATTTTCTGGAAAAACTTTTGCCACGAATTAGCGCTGAAAAATGGACTACTAGTTTTGAAGCACTAGTTGGTAATCAGGTATAATATATATACATATGTATGTATACATACTGTAGTACTTTTTGAATGAAAACTAAATTTATGGTATTTATTGAAAAAATTCAATAAATTATAAAAAGACGCTAAAACTTTTTGATTTTCTTGAATTACCTTTATGATTCAAAAATTTTTAATAATCATTCGGATTTCAGAATCATAATATCTTTCTATGTTTTCATCTTTTATCTTTGTCTAAAGCAACAGAAATTGATTTAAAAAAAGTAATGCTTCAGATTGGTAGATATTATTTTCGAATTTTCTTACGGAATATTCATGCGGAAGAAAATTTACGTTTTTGGGAAGCAATAATAGAATTCAAGCAAACAAAAAATAAGAGCACAGCAATGCTAAACATGGGGCGAAATATACAAAAGCAATATTTGGTTGAAGGAACGCATAATGAAGTAAAAATCTTTCTAGCATTTTATTTCATCAAATATTTTACCGTAATTACAGAATTTGCCAATAAGTAAAGAAAAAAATTATAATTGGATATCTAATTTTCAACCATGATAAAATGATTATTTCTAGTGTAAATTTTATAATTATAAAGCATGTAAAGGGGAAAAAATAACGTTTTTGTTTATTAAAATGATATCACATACTAAAATGCAAATAGTATGTGATAGTTTTTCATTGAATGATTTGACAAATAGTCGAAATATCCATCAATTCAAATAAAAATTTTGAATTTGCATTACATAACTACATTAATGTTTTAACTTGAAAGGGTAATGGAACTTTTTTTACATGAAATAATATATGCAAAAAATATTCCAGTTCATAATTATTGTGCATATTAGATAGTCATACATGACAATTACGAGATATATCTTAGCTGATAAAAGTTTGATAAAATAACAGTAACAAGTGAAAACAAACGTATTGCAGATATTTCTACCATTTGGTGTTCGCCAGTTAATTGAAAAACGAATTGAAGAAAAAGATGTTGACAAAACACTATTCGATGATGCGGTGAAACATGTTGAACAGATTCTCAAGAACGATCCATATGTGCGATTCTTGCAATCTTCTGAATACAATAATTTACTGCAAAAATTGCATTGAAATTATAAAATCAATCTATGGAAGAAAAAAAGAAAAATTAGATACAAAATGAAAGTTTTTCATGAATAATTTTCTATTTATAAAATATTCGCTCAGTAATATTTTAGTTGATTATTCGTAAAATTGTTAGTTATATGAAAGTTATAGTAGTAGTTTGCAGTTAAATTTATTCTATAATACTCTTTCGTGTCTATTTTTGTTTACCAAGAAGTATTTAAAGCAGTTTTTTGAATATATCTTTCAGTAAATCTAATGTATATTTACTTGATCTCAATAAATCGTAATTTCAGTTTAAATGTGTAAAGTTTTTTTATTAAAAAAATTACTACTATTTGTAATGCAAGACTTAGAAACAAATTACAAAGTTTAGAATAGGGGAATACTGAATTTGTTGAAATAAGAAAAAAATAAATGGAGTTGATTCAAGCAATAGTTTTGTTTGAAAATTTATAAACTGAATCAAATTTACTAAATTGCTCTTTAAACTGTATACCAATGTCAATATGCTTGAACTTTTACCTTTACTCAAATTTGTAAGAACAGTTTTCGCTGCAAGATTATTAATAATGTTTTTTAAATGATAGCTTTTAGAGATTTGGAAACTGTAAAACTACACATTTCTTAAACGTTTCCATGCAATTTCGAATTACAATCAAATTAAAAAATTTTGAAATAACTTTTGAAAGTAACAAATAACTTGAAAACAGTGTTTCTTAACCAATAGTAATGCACATACATAAATTTTATCACAATTATATTGATAAAGTAACAAAAGATAGAAGTAAGATGAATTTACAATACAAAAAATGAATTTACAATCCAAAAAATGTGTGGTACAGTCACAAGTCACCGTGAAATAATCACAGCATTTTTCTTGTAAGACACAAAAGTTGAGATCAAATGCTGAAAATTGAACTTTTGTATCACATCAAGTGTTAGCAGCAGAATGTATAACAATATAATATCATTATTAATAATAATGCAATGATTTCAGCAGTAATTAATAACAGCAACAGTAATGATGATAAGTAGCAAATGATAAAAAAAAATGAATGTGCAGTAATTGAAAAACGAATAACTTATAATGAATAAAAATCAGTAAGTAAATAAATAAATGTATTGCAATTCATTTCAGTTAATATTTGAAGTGACAATAATACTATAATTTTTGCTCAGAATTATAACAAAATTTTTCAGCTTTGTAATTTATTTAATTGAAAATAAATGCATTTTATATTTGTAATGCTTTTCTGCAGTCTCAAGTTTTAAACAATAATATTTCTATTTAAAATGACCACGTCTTACAATTTATCAGACTTCTTGACAAGTAATTATTAACTTTCGCACTTTGAGTACACTAAATTTGAAATTTAGTTAATTTTTTTCTGACAACTAATTGTTGAATGATAGAATGACTCTCTTGT